>JABJVR010004833.1:0-14243 GCA_025773905.1 Chitala chitala | reverse complement strand
ATATTCTTGCCTTTGTTTGGTTCCCACTTTATTTTTTTTTCTCATGTTTATATTGGCTTCCTTACCTTAATCTTACACCAGATTTTGAAAACTTTTAACTTTTCTGGGATAACGCAGCCCTAACTGGACGGCTTCCCAAACATCAACGCCTGTTAACAGCAGCCAACATCTTTAGAAAATGGGACTAAATGAAACACGAAACTTTGTGTGTGGGTTTTTGGTTTAGTCGACTCCACCAACTCTGTACACGCAAGGACAAAGAAGCCTCAGATAAGCTCAAGTATTTGATGAAAGCGCTTTCACCACATTGCTGTACATTATAACTGAACTGTATCCAGGTTGTCAGACAGCTGCTCTTACTGAAGCTATTCAGTACATATCTCTCAGATCTCGTATCTTCAACATTGAAGCATCATAAAGTCATTCATGTATGACTGATACCTTTAGAAACATCATACCACATGACTTTTAAAAATGTTATAAAGCTGTTAAACAAATGTATACATTTTCCCTTCTTTCCAGCTAACGTGTTCAGCACAAACATACCATGAGCCTAATCGCCAAGTAGACATATTACTATATTGTAACGGTGCAGAAAAAAAACATTTCTAAGCAGCGGCAGTATGGGACCACATGAGCCACATATTATACAATTCCAAGCGATATGTTGCTCAGACTATAACACGGCATCCAAGAAACTGAGGTTAGAGTCATTCTTTCCCCCAATAACAGATAGAAATTACAGCCCTTTACTTTTGCATCATGTTAAAGCAATGGTTTTCAGAGGCTGCTTTCCCAGAATATGTCAGTGGTCATTTACAGTGAGCGTGTACAATGAGACCTTCACTGAATTTCGTCTCTAGCGAATCACATGTCAGAAATTGTTAATAAAAACAAGCAAAGGTTCTCTACAGGCAACAGAAGGACATCCAACCACAAGAGGAGAAATTTAGAGCCAATTTAGAGACCTGCATGGTCTTTGTTTTCTGGTAATGCATCTAGACTCAGTGTGATATGGTTATTCACCATTCAAAGCCATCACCTAATGGAAAGAAATTGAGGAATACAAAAAATGTAATTTATGACCAATTTCCATATGTTAAAATGCACATAACACAGTTCTACAGTAATTTTCCTGTCAGCCATGAGTGTTTTTATTACTTAATGTTAACAAATCCATATGCATTATGCTGGAGAGAGCAAGAGGATTTCAGGCTGAAGGTCAATTTATATACCATGAATATAATCATTATGTGTATGTGAACACAATTAACTCCTCTAGAAATTTATTAATTACATAGATGAAATAACAGAAGGATCCCTTAGCACAGTAGAATGCATATTTTTGATTTTTGCATTTTTAAAGACTTTTAAAGAATTATATTGAACAAAAATATTTTTTAATCACTGTTTTCTGTATCTATCTGGTTACCTGACAACCATTTTATTTTTTATTTTATTTTATTTAAAAATTTTTTGATTTAGTAAAAACTATCACATTTTGTTATTACAAAGCCACTGTTCTTAGAGCAGAAGAAAAGTTAGGACTGAAACATAGCTATCTTTAACTTGTATAGAAAGAGTAGGCTTACCCACTTGCAACACATTAGCTCAGGACAGGATATTGTGCCAGAGATCCATAATCAGAGTGTGAAATTACTTTGAACTTTTACAAAAAAAAAAAAAAAAAAAATCAATGAGCATTTCAGAATTAAATCTGTGGAAAATGCCAGGTTGGTGCCAAGTCTACAGTAGCCACAGGTGTTCTTTATGAGTCTAATGGATAAACATGTTCCTCCACTTACACTCAATTATTCATCTTTTCTTCAGAAAACAAGTCATGGTGCATACTCAGCCTGTATGCACCAAATGTACTACCTGAATGTAATTTTTTTTTCTTCCAAGGCAGAGAGATGTATGAAAAGAGCAAACAGATCGAAAATGTGTTTTCTAAGGTGGCGTGAGCTCAAGAACTCTTCTGTGAGCTCTGCTATACTTTTAAAGGGAACACAGAAACAGACAAATGGGTGGAGAGGTTAGGACTTATTGTTCATTATCGACATGAGAGGCAGAGTGCGCGGGAGAGCTTAAGTGTTTGTGAAAAATGCATCCCAGTCCTGTTTCTGGAGCACGTTATGAGTGGGCACAGTAGAGCAGAGCACGAGCAGATAAAATGTAAACAGGCGGGTCAGGTTGAGAGTGAAACTTCTTTAAAAATGGACAGCATGAGTTTTATGTATTACTGCAAATGTGCATTTCGTTTACTTTAGCAAGCCTCAGGGTTCTCGTCAAGATTTTAAAAAACAATGGCATTTTCGTTTTCCATCTCCATTTAAACAGAGATCATGCTCATAAAATTAGCAAACAGATTTTTCCTTTGTAGCCCTCTTTCTGTGACTTGTACAAGAGAGTGGGCTAAAGGGTAAATGCTGAACACGAGTGTGTTTTTATTGGCGAAGGACTCGCACGGCAGAAATTAGGCGTGAATAAAATGTGCTGAATGTTTTGAATGTGAAATCAGCCAGAGAAGACAGTTGGTCCAAAACCCGGGTGAGCTTCGCCGCTATCTTTCAAAAACGCCCTAACTTTCCTCAGCGTCACTCTGCCAGAACCCTGCCGGGTTGAATCATAGCTTTAATTAAATGTGACAAGAGGCTCATGGGTCAGCTCTGATCCAGCTCCCAGACTAAAAGGTTGGATGCCACAAGAGCACGCCGTGTGCTCATTAAGGCCCAAAGCGCAGCAGCAAACCTCCAGGCCAACTGTTGCTTCAATTTGCACCTTCCTGCTAAGCGATATCCCAAGCCCTCCTTTCATTGTACAACAAGATCCATTGTTCTGCCTGTTAAGTGTGTGCATGCGATGTCCGAACTGACCACACTATTTGTAAGTTACAGCTCACAAAACAGGCACCGTGTGTATTTATTTATTATCTCATAAATGTGATTTAAGTGATTATCATTAAAATAGTAATATTTTGCATAGGTCCCTTGACATGTCCTCCAAACGAGGCTTTAAACATGTTTTACTGTTATTTTTAATACGTCTCTTTCTGCCAAAGGAGCGAGACACTCGTAGTGGGACCTGTTAATGAATAAAAGATGAAAGTCAGAACAACGTTTAAAATTTAATAAACCATTTTGATCATGTAATTTGTGACCATAAGCGGCCTCTACTACAGCTTTCATGCTCGTAGTGTTTCTGAGTGCAGCGAGTCACAGGCGTTGACTCTGCTGAGCCTTTCCAGCTGGGAAGGTAGAGCTTCATAGAGTTTGGACTGTGGCACTGCATTAAGAACCAAAGAGCATAGTTCTCCTTGGCCTGGCTGGTCTTTCGGCGAAGAGGGGAGTTTGGCCCTCAGTCTCCCTCTTGTTCAACCCCTCACCATCCTTACACCCCATAGCTCCGCCCCTGCAGTAAAAGCACACTGCCCCTGGAGAAGGGGCTTTAAGTCTTTCCACAGTTCCAGGACAAGCAGTCGCCGAATTTAAAGGAGTGTGCAGCCTTCATTCCCACGACCCTCAAGGCACATGTTCTTCTCTCTTTTCTCTTTACAGCCTGTCTGCACGGCATATAGTACTTTTTTGCTTGATAAATGTGTTAGTATTTACCTATTTTCACAGTATCAAGGTAAATATAAATGTATACATTAGTGTTTGCAGCAGTTTGTGTGCACACAATCATGCTAAGATTCCCTTCCATAAAGTCTAGATCAATAGGATGTAACAGGAGGGAGACTTTTCTGGAGCCCCTATAGAGCAACTGTTGTCACGTTTTACAGTAAGTGGATAGCAAGCGTCCCCATATCTCTCAGTAATTACACACTGTGTGCTAATAAAGTCTCAAGAGATCACACAAAATTGTTCATGTTCTGGATGCACTGGCTGTCTAAAGCTGTGTATTACAACCAAAAGTAGTAAGCGAAGCAGAGAACTGTTTGAGAACAAGCACAATAATTAATTTTGGCTGTCATTTTTCTTGGCAAGGCAATTGTAAGATGACTTTCCTTCATTTCTTTTTTTTTATATCACATTTGAACATTTTACAATTTCTGCAATTGGCAAAGCGTTCCTTTTCCAGAAATGCCAGATGAAACGGATTGGCTGCAGCTTTCTGGCAAGAATTTAAGAAAAAAGAATGGTTTTTTCCACACGTTCAAAACGAGCTAGATGAAACTGTGTCTGTCAACGAAATACTTTGTACTCATTTCAGCCATTTTCTTAGGTCTAAATGGTCCAAAGGTAAAAAATTTGCATTCGTCCAAAATACGGTAAGCCACAAAGGAATTGCCAGTCTGATCGAGTGCGGCTCTGCTTTGGCAGAGCCCAACACATGCTGTGATTCATTAAATCTTCTGGTGCCAAGAACTGCGCCGTATGTGATGAGAGCTGGAAAACCTGCGACACCACACTCGCATTACGGTGAATTTCACTCTTACTTCCTATAGTCTCAGTAGCATTAATTACAGCAGTGCAGCCCACTTGCAGCAAGAGGCCTTTCTGTTATAACTACAAGGTCAGTGGTTTTACAATTTTCATATGACCTGATACAAATATTGTTGTTAAGTGTCATAAAGAAGGTGATCTCCTTTCTCAACCACGTGTCTCAGCTGTGATGGTCTCATAACTGGTTGATGCATGTGTTTTTGCACCCATTGTCATCTGCCGAAACATTTCGTGTGCACAGTTCCGCATCTCTTCCAAAGAGTTGCCAGCATCGGTTTTTTTGTTTGCATATCTTTGCCATCTGTGCTGAAGAGATCTGTCTGTTCCTCTGTCCCCCCCCAACCCCCACACTCTCGTCACCTTACGAGGTCTGCTGCTGTCTTGCATATCGTCACACAACTCACCCGCTGCACCCCATCAAGCGTCGCCAGGGCAGTGTGACACCTTGCCGAATAAACAACATCTTCCTAAAGTTAGAACACGGTATTGCATCAAGGACGCAAGCACCATATCAAGGATAATGCATGTCTCTCTCCGCTGCATATTTTCCATTATGACTCTTGGTTTGTCACGAATTTTCCAGGAAATCTTTCTGTTTTGAAATGATCAGAATACATTTTGTGCCTGGAAACATAATTGTCCACACAACATTTCTGCTGCAATTATGGCATTTAGCAAGAATAAAGCAAGGATTGTGCTTGCACTAAGTCAAAGGCGAGTTATTCCGAGGCCATAAAATACTGAATTGATGTTCTTGAACTGTTAGCAAAAAGTGCATACAGTAATTGCAGCCTTTCTGGCTCTTTGGCAGAAAACCTGGCACAGTGCTGCAGCTTTATATTTGTTGTAAATATTTAAGTAAAAGAGTATTATCAGAAGCATCAGTGTAGCGCTTTTGCACTGAACCAGGTTTTATAATCATTAAGGTACCAGCCCAGCCTCAGTGCAGGAGGAAGGGCCACAAAAACACATTCAAAATTTCCATGAATAACTGCAGCAACAACGGGCCGTCATTGCTTTGGCTTGTGAAACGGGGGGAAGGGATAGGCAGGTCAGTAAAGGGGCAGGCAATTGAGGTATGGCCGTTAGAGACAGGTGGTCATACAATCCTGTCTATTAAACAAATTTACATGTCAAGACACCACCCTCCCATAACTGAAAGGATCTGAAAGCTTAAAGCATTAGCCCTGGGGTGTGTGAAGTGTCTGTGCGCTTGCCATCTAAGGGGGAATTTCAGTGAAATGGTGCACAGGAAACACCAGCCAGAAGCTGCTACTCGTAGCTCCTAGCTGCTGTCAATCACAGTACAGAGGGAGGGGCTTTTCTGTAATGTCAGTGATAATGTTAACATTCAGATGATGTAGTTTGTGCCAAGGAGGGTGGTGTTAAAAATGAATAACAACTCATATCCATGAATACTAGAGAGGATTACAGCCAGAGTCTGTAAAATCAGTTTCTTAGTTCGATGTCTGGCTAGGATTTGAGGGTGAAGCTGGTGTTGCCTTTATCTCTAGACCGCCTGATAAATCTGAGTGTTTTCTTTACAGGAAAGATACCAAAGAACATTAAAAATGTTGCACACATTCTGAGACTGATATTACCCAAAAGTCAGATCAAAAACTGTAACAACTGAAACAATATGTAAGTCTGCATAGCTGGTGTGACACACGTGACAAGACGTGACAGTCTTGTTTGTTTAGCTGACACATTCTAACTCTTTCGCTGCTTCCAGAGCTACTGAGGGAACAAGACTTGACACAATGCAATACTGAATTTTGAAACTGCATCTGTCTGGTCACAAATCCACAACTTTCTTCATCACTCATCACCATGGTCACACTTTTTGTTCTTGTTTTTGTATCTTCAGTGATCACTAAGGAAAGAATGCCACCTCCTTTTGTTCTATACTCCATTTACCTAAATTGCTTGTATTGTGGTTCAAAATGAATTGAAGCTTCAGCTATTTGATAAGGCAATCTGCTGTTTTACCAGGAGCATCCTGCCTTTTGTAGCACCTACAATTCATTTTTGTATCCATGCTTGATAAATCTTTCTGTCTGCATCTCTCCAATGTTTCCATGCTTTTTTGCTATAAATCCAGGTGTAAGATTGACAGTTATCTGTGAAAGGTGGACTGTAGGTTATCTTAGACATTAGGGAGCTGCGACCCCTTGACCCCTGCAAGTGTACGATAAAGTGCAGGTATACCAAAACAGCCGCAAGGGTCAAACGCACACCTGCTCTCCCATTTACAGAGTGCGTTTCAAAAGGTACAAAAGCATTTTTGTCCAGCACACCTGAACGTCAAGCGAAACATCAAACAAGCCTCAAATAACACATTCAGAAAATATTAACAGGTATATAGCAACCTTTTTTGTCAATCATGGATTAATTTTAACAGCCACAAACAGAATAGAAAATGGCAGAAAGGGATACAACTACAGCTGCAACATTTTTTGATCCTACAGCTCTCATCTCCAGAGAACACAACCATGTACCTTTGTCAGACTAAACCAGGACAAGCTAAAGGCTGAAGACAAACAGACCTGGCATTGTGCTCTGTGCTGCATTGCATTTATTTAGCACGCTTGGGGCCGAAGTCACCTGCTCTAAAGTGACAAGGACGTCAGGGATCACGAATGTGAGCACAGCCTTTCTCATGTGGCACAGCACCACAGAGACGTCTCCTGGCCAAGAGTCAAACTGTAACGCCGGCCAAGTCCGTAAGGCAGCTCAAGTGACCGCGTCCTCACTCTTCTGCCTGCACTGTGTCTGGAGCACACTTTTCTTTTTTTGAAGGAATTGAGGTGGAATTTTAGAGAACCACACAACATATCATTGAGAAGGCGCAGAGGAGTGTGAGAAATTTTTAACCTGATCTGAAGCCGAGGCGTAAATAATCTAGAAGCTTAACGACCTCCTGTACTGTTCAAAATGCTGGAAGGCCATATCAGGCATCACAGAGAAACTGGAAATCGTCCAGGGAAGGCGCCCCTGGAGATGGGGGGGAACAAAGGGGAAGCAAACTCGTCTGGTCTAACAGTCGTGACAGTCATGTACATTTATGTCTCAGAGCAAGCAGAGGCCGTCTTCTGAAAAAATGGCAGTGAGACAGAGGATGCGGGCAGACTTCCTGGGGGGTAAATGGAAAGAGGCAGATGCTGAAGGGAAACCATGTCAGGGAGGAATAACAGACCCGGAAAAAGACCCGGAAAATTCTAGAACTGGGAAGTTGGATGGCTGCTGTTTTTGGCATCACTTCAAGTGATGCATGAAAGGTACTAAAGGAAATCACACTGAAACACTTGCACCCCCCTCCTAAAAAGCAAAATAAATAAATAAAACAATAAATAAATAAATAACAGATAGTTAAAGGTATTGATTTCTCTGTGGATGGTTTTGTTTCAAAAGCACAGTTGTATATCCATTTGGCCGGTGGTCAGACTCATAAGGGCCAGACTTCTGAGGCTCTGCTGAGCTTGGAGCTCACCATTGGACTGTGAATAACTTCCAGATGGGGCACACCAGAGACCCGTCTGGTCCTGCACAGGGGGGGGAGGAAGCAAAATCTCACTGACGCCTGGCCAGAGGAGCCCGCACTCCAAATGACCCGTGAGTGTATCTCTGACGCTTCTGGCTTGTGGGAAAAATGGTGGAGGAGAATATGTTACACTGTGCCACATCTTTGCCTAGTCAGCTGAAAAACTAAACAAACAGCAGGACAATAAAGAACCTACTCAGACTGAGAAACAGAGATACACAAATCATAACATCATGTATTGTTTTGCATTGCTTACAAAAGTCTGCTTAAGCCTTTAGAAATGTGACAGCGCTTTTGTTTTCAAGGTCAAAAAACAGGTTTTCCTGTATAACTGCATTTTATCAGAGCTGACTATGTGAAATGTAAATGCTGGTTTTGAAACTAATCTTATTTCAAACACAATTTATATATAAGTAACAACCAACAGGTACAAATAGTTTTTCTTCCAAAATCCGAGGTCAGAGGTCACTTAATGGATATTCACCCATTGTGCAGATATCTTCAGCTGTGAAAGAACACATGTATTTTCCATCTGTGTTCTGGGCAGCTAAAGTGACACTAGACTGCAATTTGTGTACAAGGGCAATTTATATACAGAGCTGTCAGAAAACGTAAATGTACATTACACAAACGCATCACCCGGGATTATAAGTGTGTAGTCCACTTTACTGTTTATATTTCAATACATTAAAGTGCCTATAACTGTAAATATAACATACGTTTGGAGGCACTTTTAAGGCTGTGTGAAAGAATTAAAATAGCAAAATCTAAAATTTCCCTATACGTAGCGAAATTAAAACGACGCTTTCTTACAAAAAAGTTTTCATAAAATTTAAGGGCAGCCGTGTGTTGAATGGTGTTATTTTTTTCTGCTGACACATGTGCCGCAGGTCAATGTTTCGCACGCGTGTGTTTACACTCTGAGAAGATAAATTTGACTCGAGTTAACCGCGCAGGTACTAATGGGCTGCGGCTCACGCTCAGCCTGGTGAAGAGGAAGAGAACTGAAGTTTATAGACAGGGAGGGTTAATGTATATAATTTAATGTAATCATGGGGAGACTAATTATTTTGAATTATGCTTTGCAATAAACAATTTATCTTTAAATACTTCTTTCCATCCTGTCCACTGCTGATTAGCATGCTAATAACGATGCATTATCTAGCTCTTGGTTTTAATTCATTCATTAACTTGACGCTTTTATCCAGCACAACTTCATTAGTTTCATCAACAAATATGAATCCAAACAAACTTCCATAACTTATGACTACATACGTTAATAAAACCGGATGTTGTGAAATAAAGTAAATATATTTAATCACGTTTTAGGTGATGTAGTGTCTAATCCAAAAACACATTCATTGCTCTGCAAGGCTATGCAACGTGATTTGCTACATTTTCCTCCCCCGCTGTTATTAACATGTAGAAGTCATGTCTTGGTGGATTCTTTGAGCTTCTGTAGATAATTTATAATCAGATACAGGAAAGTTCCTGGTTAGTTGTAGGCATGGTGGAGGATTTTCATCACATATTGCTAAGGCTACGTGTCCCTTAATGCGAAACACTAATGGCAAACATGCCCAGATGCGATGTTCGTTGCACCCGTTTCATCACATCTAACTAAGTGTTTGACTACAGATGCAGAGAGTTACATAAGTAATACCAAATGCACATAGATACAAAATGATAATAGTATAAAAATGACCATGGCATGTTTTTCCAATTTTATATTTGGAACGTGCATGCACACGCACGCACACACACACACACACACACACACACACACACACACACACACACAATAGACCAGTGTACTGAGCAGCTAAAATTCAAATAATATTCTTATTAATATAAGAAATTCTATCTGAAATTTGTGAATTCATTATAAATATGCATTTATTTTTTTAAGAAATATTATATATAATATATATATAACAATACAGACTATATATTGGTACAGAGAGGAGAGTCCAAACAAGGTGACAGTCATAGCTGAATATCCTTCACATGGACTGTAAAAATCTGTATTATCCATCCATGTTTTTCTTAATTCAACCCTCTCAGTCTTGGACAAGAATTTGCCTAGAAAAATTAAGTAACACTACATAACAAGTTTAAAATAATATGAAATATGTTAATGAAGAAAAGTGTATTTAATCTTTCTGCATGCAACAATTAATTTGGTAATTTTACACACTTGCATAGTATAAAGGTAGATGTCTGACTATCTTTATATCTACTCTGCAAAATGGTATATCCTAAATATCATCTGTACCAAAAGGTGAAATGCATATTATAGGCACGTCTACCATACCTGTTTCTATAATCAAAGTAAGGCTGCTGTGTAAATTAAATATAAGAAACTTAATTAAATTCTGTCTACCATGTTCATAGGTATACCTTTGCAAGAAGAGCTGAATTTCTGCTTATGTAACAGAAACAAACTTTGTTTAATCTGATGCTGACATATAATGATAGATTGCTTGGAAAAACCTAAATGTCATTCATTTCCAGCACTGCCTATGTCTTTTTTCTGAAGAGAATTTCTCTTCAATGTTCTTTTATTATCTGTACATTATTAAATGAGAAGAAAATTACTTCACAGGGACAGAGGACCAAATTCTCACTCAAACGCAGTACATCATGAATTAGTGTATGTATTTCTATGGCTAATAGTGATATAACAATTTTAACACATTCAGAGTAAAAATCCACTACCAGTTTACATTTTTTAAGTTACCACAAATGGTTTGATTCCATTGACAACTTTAAGGTAGCAATTAAAAAAAGACTGCTGTGCTGTTTGAGCTCCAGGGTAATTGTCTGCAGTTTTGATCACCCACTGTAAAAACGGGGATTTAATTGCCTCCAGCCGCAGTAGCGCAATTACACTTCACTGTCAGTTCCTGGATGTGATGTCAGCGTTTAAAACTTTTCTCCAAACTGAAGGTTACCAAGCGGTTTAGGGTGTGTACACGGTACTCCCAGCATGCAGTACCAGTGAAACTTAAAGCCAGAGCGCTAAATATATCAAATAATGCCTGTAATGAGATCTTGGGGATATTACAGGAAAAAAAAAAAACACCCATGGAGGATAATCCACTCCAAATTAAAGTGGATTGACTGCACTTTGGAGTGGAATGTGATTTATGTGCTTCTTTATTTGATGGAATGAGCATATTAACCACTAACCTGGTGGGGATCATAACGCTGTAATAAGAAGTGCTCAGTTAGTTACGGCCTGATCACAAATACAGTATATGTCGTTTTGTACATGGAGCTCCTGGCTTCATTTCCTCTGGCGGCCATTACACTTTAAACTGAGGCTCTTAGGGAACTGGGAAAGGAATTTAATGCCATTCATAGGTATGATTCTGCTGTAATAAAAATACTGACCATCATCAGGGCCTGTACTGAATACTAATAGGTATTAACAATGATGAACTGTAGCCCATTGCTGTATTTCGTTTTGTCTCTGTATTTGCACATGGGCGCATGTGTCGCTATACGTGATGTCAGTCGTGTAGAAAAAAACAGCTTCCGTTCTTTGACAGTATGAAATCCTGCCTCCCCAAAATGCACAAATAATCATGTCAGTTTGACTCAGGAGCCAACAGGTGCTCATCAGCCTTCTTCTACTCTGTTTGACTGTAGCACACTTGTGCTCACAATTAATCAAACCTGATTTTGATTTCAGCTTGCTATGCCTTTGTTTTTGTCGGCTTCTGTCATCATTCTCTTAGAACCTTATGATGATTGAAGGCTTCTCTTCACTTGTTTTTGTCACACCATTATCAGATCGGTGCTCCCCCCCCCCTCATATTACGTACTGTACATTATACTGCCATCTCATTGTTACAGCAGCTGTGCTAAAAAGAAAACCTTTGAGCGTGTATGGAAATATGACTGCCTGGTCCTTTTATAAATCCCGTCTAAATCTCACTGATCATGCATCACATTTTTTAATCATGTGCTACACCATTTAGGGATGCAATATTTTCAATTAACTCAAATGAAGGCAGGGCACAATTTCACACATGGGTTCATAGTGCATCACAGCTGTTGCCTGTCCATAACTCATCATTACTAGCAGGGATCATGACCTTCCAATTAACATTTCCCCCCAATTTAAAAACAATTTAAACTCTTAACAGAAAGTAATGGATTATTCAATTGATATATTAATTGCAAGGTCAATTGCAGGCCTTTTTTTTTTCTGGTTAGATTTTCCGCTTTTTTTCCATTCTGCGTTTTTCAGGCAGTTTTTTTTTTGCTTTTTGCAGTACTGCTATGTAATATCACAATTAACGCTACAGCACTGAGTATGGAAATTTACAATTTCTATTGGACTGTTATGAACTAATGCAATTTTTATGAATTAATGTAATGAATACTGCTCATTTTAGTATTTATGGTAATAAAATAGTTACTGTTAAGAGGGAAAAAGGCTAATTCACGAGTTAATTTTTTGTTGGGTTTTGGACCATCATCTGTGGTCATCAGACCCAACGCTGTTGGGGACAGTGAAGCTGTCCAGCAGTGTGGAGAGATAACTAAGAACTACATTAAGGTTTTTATAAAAATGTAAGGAACTGAAAGAAATTAGAAATAGAAAAATTTGGAGAGACGGTGAAATGTCATTGTTGTTCTAGATCTAAATGGAGAGTTTCTTTTTTGCGTGTTTGGCTGGGCTGCTGCTGATTCCTTCAGTTGAAATAGAGTTTTGGTGGAGTTTTTGGTTCCTCTCCTTCGTTGTTGTCTGGCTTCATTCATTTGCATTACTTCTTTGATTTCTTCGATTTTCTGTGTAAAGCGCTTTGAGACATGCTTTACAGGTTGCAAAAGGCGCTATATAAAAATTAATTGAATTGAATTAAATTGAAATACCAGGATGAACAACCTGGCGAGTTAAGTCTCACTGGATGATCCAATTAACCTGTTAATCTTAGGCTATACCCTCACAATCTGGTTTTTTCATCAGCCCTTTCATCAGTCACAAAACATAATTTTGCATTGTTCAAACAGCACTGAAAAAAGATTCTTACAACATTGACAGAGACTTCGTTTCCATATATTGATTTTCCTGTGCTAAGAGCAATGGCGATCCTATGATGGCCACCTAATCTAATTTACATCTAGGTGTGTGACTCTGTCATACAGTGAAGTTCCTGCTTTAACACACATCTAATAGCGACGGGAATTCCTTCTATCTTGATTCCAGCCACTAGCATTTTCAGGCCTTGGAGAGCTTCCTCCTTGCACCTTCCCTGAAGTTTTGAAACACTTAAGCAAAGTTGACTTTATGTGATTTTCTAGTTGCAGACTGATCGGATGAACAGTTGACATACTGATGCCAGCAATCACATGGACTCTTCAGCACACTCCCATCTGATTGCATCCACGTAAACCATTTAGTGTGAACTGGTGAATGATGTGATTTAGTGGGGACACTTGGGAGATTTCTGTCATGCTACAAATCTGTACCAATTGCATGTGACTGGTGTGAATAGTAGCCAATGAAAACAAAGCATGGGATTTTTCTGGAGGCTTGTGGCACCCATATATATACTGGTTTGTTTATGTGTCTATTAATTTTGTCCTTTATCTAAAATATATACTTTTCCCCACTGTTAATCAAACTGAATTAAATGAATACATTTCATATGTACAGTAGATTTTGCTGCTGTAATTTATTAAGACAGGGGTACTCTGGCAACAATGTAACTACTGCAACAATGAAAACGAAGGCAACAAAGCATTGTCATATTTTGCAGCACAAAGTAAACAGAAAAAGGCCAAAAAATGAAAGCGAGATGATTTGGCAAACCAATACATTGTATGAGTAAAATAACACCTAACAATTATTTGCTTTTAGCATATACTTACATTTTATATGTTTATGCTTTCATTACTTGAATGACTTGTATGACAATTGTTTGACTTAATCCTGTGCACTTTGATGACAGGACAGCAGTTACTGTTAGTTAGATTCTCTGATACTGTTTGACCTCGTTTGTGACATGCATGTGTCGTTGTAAGTCGCTTTGGACAAAGGCGTCGGCTAAATTAATAAAATGTAAATGTAATATAGTTTGTGAATACATGCATTTGACATGAAACATGAATGTCTTCTGAATGTCAAGATTAAAATGTTTTTTAATAAAAATTTACATCTTGTATATATACACTCACCGGCCACTTTATTAGGTACACCTGTTCAATTGCTTGGTAACACAAATTGCTAATCAGCCAGTCAC
>JABJVR010004832.1:0-14246 GCA_025773905.1 Chitala chitala | reverse complement strand
GGGGGGGGGGGGGGGGGGGGAGCCAAGCTAAGCTATCAAGGAGGATAAGGTAGGAGAATATGGATTTTATATATATGTGTGTGTGTGGTGTGTGTGTGTGTGTGTGTGTGTGTGTGTGTGTGTGTGTGTGGAGGGGGGGTTATAGTTAAATTTTACATTAATATTTAACAGCACATATTGTGTGTTGGTTAACAAAATGGGATTCTTACTTGAAGTCCAAGGCTGGGGTCTGGTTATGTATATTTTAATGTGGTACAAACAAGTTAAACCATAAGTTACTTTAGATTAAACATCAGGTAACCTAGGGGGAGGAAGCAGTGACAGATTCCATTTTCTTGAGCTCCAAGATCACCACAGACAATGACTGCAGCCATGAAATTGAAAGACAGTTGCTCATTGGGAGGAAAGCAAACCTAGACAGTGTATTAAAAAGCAGAGACATCACCTTGCTGACAAAGGTCCAGATAGTAAAAGCTATGGTTTTCCCAGTAGTAATGTATAGCTGTGAGAATTGGACCATAAGGAAGGCTGAGAACTATAGAATTGATGCTTTTGAACTATGGTGCTGGAGAAGACTCTTAAGATTGCCTTGGACTGCAACAAGGTCAAACAAGTCAGTCATAAAGGAAATCAACCCTCACTGCTCATTGGAAGGACAGATACTGAAGCTGAAGCTGAAACACTTTGGCCACCTAATGTGAAGAGAGGACTCACTGGAAAAGACCCTGATGCTGGGAAACACTGAAGGCAAAAGGAGAAGGAGACGGCAGAGGATAAGATGGTTGGACAGCATCATCAACGCAGTGGACATGAGTTTGAGTAAACTCTGGCAGACAGTGAAGGACAGGAAGGCCTGGTGTGCTGTGGTCCATGGGGTCGGACACGACTAAACGACTGAACAACAAACTAGGAAACAACAATGTAGAGAAGTAGTCAGGTCTTGCTGGAGAGTTTCAGGTTTGTACTAATAAATAGTTATTATGGGAGTCCTTTCAGTGTCCTCTATGTTAAGGCTGACTAACATGCTTAACAAAGTGCTTGATAATTTCCAGTCTGAAATGTTTCCTCATAAAAATATGTCACTTGTGTTTCATCATCAAAGGCCAGATAGTAGCTACCCAGTGGATTTAATTAAACATAAAAACTAAATAAAATGTAGATACAGGCTGAAACTTCTACTCACTTGGATGTAGAAAATGAAAATTCTTCGTTAAAAAAGCAGAAATTAGCATGATTGCATAAACAGCCTCAAAAATTATTTTTTATGAAAGATAGTGGTACATTTCATATGCATTATTAAAAAAAATAAAACTATGCTATTTTATGCAGTCAGCCTATCAACTGCAGTCTTTGTTAAAGAGCACAACTACAAGAATGTGTCCTCCTCTTTTTAAAGAAGTAAAAAGGTTTACCAAGAATCAGAATGCAGTTCATTTTCTGCTTTAAAGTTTAATGGTGTGCTCTTAGGCTTAGCAACACATTTTGGTTATCTGTATCTGCCATGCCCCAGCCTGTCATACCTCCTCCTGTCCTCTAGATGTCCTCCACCTTGTTTTGTTGTCATTAGTTTTTTATTTATTCATTTAGCAGATGCTTTTATCCAAAGCAACTTACAACATTTCACATATGTGTTACAATGAGCTAGTGCTGAGTGTCTTGCTCAAGGACACACCTGGTGGCTGGGTTTGAATTCAAACCAGGAGACTTCTGCATCCCAGCCTGATGTCCTACCCACTGACCCTCTGTTTTCGCAGAGTCATTGTAATTTTCTCGACAGTGCTTTCTATCTGTGTCTTGTTTTCTTGGTTTTTATTTAAGTTCCCCTCTTGTGCTTATCTCTTGCTGGTTATTGTTGGATACTAAGTGTAGCAGTGTTTACTGTAGCCCAGTGTTAAGGATCTCCAGTGTTTTATGTTAAGTGAGTACCTCATAGCTGTTTATCATAACCTTTCATTAGTCCATTGCCTTTTGGTTTTCTTTTCTGCCTTCATTTGCTTTTGAATAAACCTCCCTCTCTGAGTGTAGACCTTGCCTTAGTCTGCCTGATTTGTTACATTACCAAAACATTTAGTTCAGTTGTATGAATGTTCCATGTGTGTCCTCAGTAAACAGTTAAAATTATGTGTCTGGTGGTTTTGACAATTTATTTTTTTAGCAACAATATTGAAGATTACATGTTTTTTGTTTACACACAAAAACA
This sequence comes from Chitala chitala, assembly GCA_025773905.1. Lineage (NCBI taxonomy): Eukaryota > Metazoa > Chordata > Actinopteri > Osteoglossiformes > Notopteridae > Chitala > Chitala chitala. The sequence continues at coordinate 12,046 of JABJVR010004832.1, read as the reverse complement.
CCACAGTCCCACTGACTATAGAAATCAGAAAACAGCCTTCTCCAGAGTGCATTCTCCTGAGTTCTGGAAAGCAGAAAAATTCCTTCTGGGAACAGCGTGTGCTCACGGCTGACTCTTGCAAACTTTATAGTGGAGCCAGCATTCCATGAGCCTGTTCTGGGACAAAACAGTAAGCTGGGAAAAAAGAGGGAAGCCTGGCTGCCTTTCTGCCCATCTAGTGTGTGGCACATTTACACTTCTGAAGATTTTAAGCACGTGCTACCGTAGATCGTCTTTTTTGCCTTTAGCAAAAAACAAAGTGTCAGAGGCTGCAGAAAAAGACATACTTTGAGGGTATTTTTAGATTCAAATTGTGGCATCAAAGAAGTGTCAGAATATATTTTCTTTCTGGGTGTTAAAACAGATCAATTATTAAAATCCCTAACATCACCCTGTCTCACTAAAACATGTTGCTGACTACATGCTTATAATGTCAATACAACCTTGCATTTGTAATCAAGCATAGCTCAATAATAATAAAAAACAAATTATTGTTGTGATTAAAAGATGCATTGCAACTGCATTGTAAAGGTGATGATCAATTGCGGTGACCTTGGAATTTCATGTAGGACATGATAATAGGTTAACATTTTTGCAGAAAGAGTATAAATGACCATCTGTAAGGCTGTGAATTGGACCAGGAATATTGTTTTCCAGGAGTCCAGTATGTGCCCAGAGTATATCCAGATAGCAAATGTTGTTAATTCAACATTGAGTTTTAGTCATAAAGATTGTTTTATGGTTGAAGTTATGTTGAATTAACGTTGCATTAATTAATTAATTAGTCATGGGTCCCAGTGACTGGCACAAACACATTTGCTTGTCTGTCATCTGGCTAAGAATCTATGCAGAATTCCATTAACCAAAATGGTGATATTTGTGTTGTTTAGGGTCTTCTAGCTTATTAGTGAACATTTATGATGAATACAATTTGGACTTTGTGTCTGTGGTCTGGAGGGCAGACTGAGTTCAAAACAAAAAATGGCTGGAGTATCCACAACGATCTGGGTTTATTTTACTTTCACCTGAAATCCCTTGTTATGCCTTAACAGCGATGAAATATACACAGGTTCTATTTACCTTTCCTCCTCCAGGTAACTGCCAGGGTTGGATGACTGAAGAATCTCTTTGACAGCAGGGACCCTGTACGTGGGAGTTTTTTTTTTTTTTTTGCTTGATTAACTGTGGCATGCTGGGTAATTGCCTTTCTGATTACATGCTAGACTGAGTGGCGGATTAGTGGGTTTAACCCCTGTCCCACTCATGGCCAGGGCAGCTGTTGTGCAGACACAGACATAGACCAAGCTTCCCCAGAATTCCTCCAGCAAACTCCTTTGAAATGTGGGTTGTAATTTAAATTCAATTAATGCAAAATGAGAAAACTTGCATTTTTAAATTGCTTTAGAAATAATTGTAATACTAAAAATCATTATAGTGGTCATCATCATCATCAAATACAATTTAAATAACATAAAAACAAAATGCAGTTTACTTTTCACAAAATTTATTATGTGTAATGTATAACACATTATTATGTGTTACAATATTAAAGATTTCAAAATTAAATTTGTTTAGTTTTAAACTTATTAACTGAATAAATATTTGTTAAGCATTGTTTCAAACGCATAACCTAAAAGTTGAGTAAAATTTATAAAATCTTGCAAACACAAAAACAGCTTTTTAAAGACAAACAACCAGGCCAATATCAACAAATACTTGTTTACCAGAATAAGGTTTGGATGCTCCAAGAGAAAGTTCTGGAAATTCTGCCTGTCCAATTGAAGGCAGGCTTTGGTTCTGAGTGTATCTGAATCTATCTAATCTATACATCCTTTGCAGGTGTTTCTTAAAGCGGAAGTCTACTCCAGCACTCAGTGAAACACATTTCATAAATGTTCCTTTTTCTCCCAAACCTGGAATGAAAACAAGAACAGTCTACAAATGTTGTACATAACTGTCCAAAACGTTTGTGTATTCTCAAACAAGAGCAAACAAGACTGGAATATCAGTTGTTTTAAATTATTGCCTTTATTTTCTCAGTTGTACCTCTAAACAAATTGAACCAAAGTAAGCTACAATTGTTACAGATCCACACGTTCGCTGAAGGAGTTCAGCTTTAGGATTTTACTCAGGCAATGCTAGAAAGAGGATGTTGAGGTCTAAACTGCTGCTTCTGTTGATGACAGGTTTGCAATTTTAACCATGATATCACCTACTTGTTACAGATAAAACCAGATGAAAGTGTCACTGTGGTTATAGAACATGACTGGAATCTGCAGAGCTGGGAGATAAAGGGAGGCTCAGTGGGCAGAGCATCCAACGGGGATGTGGAAGAGATCCAGGTCTGAATCCTGGTCCAGCCACCAAGTGTGTCCTTGAGTAAGATACTTAGTGGTAGCTACCCATGGGCTGAATGATGGCTGCCCTCTGCTCCCCACAAGGGGCTGGGTTAAATGCAGAGAACTACAATTTTCCTTGGGATAAAAAAAAAACTGTGGTGGCTAAGCCAAGGTGTTATGTGCTGTTCAAAGTAAGAAACCAGAAAGCCAATTAGAATGACAGTGGTGAATGTAGTGTTATACTCTATAAGCACAAATAAGATAACATGTTGTTAAAGGACATAACTGTGTTACAGGTTACCCTTTTAAGGCCCAGAAGGGGTCTGTTGTTATACCCTGAAGGAAGTACTTCACCAGATTTACTGTAGTGCAACATGCAGCAGTTCAAATGTACAAAACTTCAACACAGACAAACCTGCTTGCTAAATATGTACTGGATGTACAGGGAGTGTTTTGTAATAACTGGAATCCTCAATAGTTACACTAGCCAAGGAAAGATTGCTGAACATTTACATTCTCCAAGAAGTCAATTATAAACATGAATTAATATCTTCCACGTGTTAATAAACACAAAACAGATTTATTATAGGAAATTTGAGGTATGAAATACAAGCAGTCTGGACAATCTGGGTTTGTTTGTTTCCTTCAACAACACCAGAACAAAGAGGAAAGCCTGATATTTTGGCTGATGTGTAAAAGTGTGCTTGTGGGAATTACCAGGAGTAGACTGATTCTGAGTGAGCCTTTTGGGTCAGTCATACCCTTTGGCTTCCTGTACTGTCCTAAAGGAATATGAATGAGCAGGCATTACAAGAATTAGTATGTAACAGATATTTATTCCTTTTACTACATAGCAAAATGTAGACATAACAAGCATGCAAAAGTGAGTTGTTACATATTCTGATAGGATACTATTTTCCAATGAAATTTAAAGACTGGCAATTAATTGAGATACAATTATAGACAAAATTATTTCTGGCATTAATCTGGATGCAGGGTTAGGTTGAGTGTGGTTGCACTCGGTGGTATGGTTTGACTTTGCTAAACTCTGGCCAGGGAGGACTGAACCTTCATTAGGGAATGATCTCTCCCTCAGGAAATGTGATGGGAGATTGTCCGTTTCATGTATATCTTCTAGCAGAACAGACGGACATCACACAGGTGACCCTTGACCAACAAGTAGTCATGGCAACAGCAGGGCAGTAAGAGGGATGGCAAGGTTATGCTTCAGAAATGCTAAGGGGGAGGAGGGGGGAGAGAGAGAGAGACAGAGAGAGAGAGGGAGAGAGAGAGAGACAGAGAGAAAGATGGGAATAATAACACACAAACAGTAGGCAAACACAGCAGTCTGATATTACATTTGCCATCTGTCAGTCTGGGCCAGGGGAAGTAATGAGAGCGATAGGTGATAAATGATTTGTTGACAGATGTAAGTGATAAGATGGCTGCTCGCCTTTTCCAATCTTGTTCTGTAAACAATGCACAGGCCCAGCTGTGCCTAAAACAGGCAAGCAGGCTGGGAGGTTTTTACATTTGACTCAGTTCAAGTTATGATCATTCCATGCTCCTAGCGTAATCACATTACTGATTCAAATTCTAGTCTGAGCTCAGCTGCATGTCAGCAATCATTGCAACGTAATTTGACAAATTATCCTGCTGTATATAATATTCAAATTTACTTTGGATTACACTTCAGGCTAACAACAACAATATAATATGGAAAAATTATTCACAATATTTAAAATAAACCCAACCTGTAAGACTAGTGTCATAGTTTTAAGACTTTGCAGGACTCTTTTTTTTAATCCATTTGTGAGAAAAAAATGAAGCAGTTTTTTTATTCATTTCAAACCACACTGTCCCATTTTTTTAATCAAGCTTTATTCTTAAAATATAATTTTCAGTCAATTTTATGCAGTATTTTTTATGCACCATATCCTGAGAAAGCTGAGAGGAAACTAAAGAGAAGAGGAACAGTGTAGGGTCAGATCTTCATGCCTGGGCTTCTTCTGCCCCCTGCTGGTTACCTTGGAAACCAGCACAGGCTGAATCTTCAGTTGACACATGGCTCCCTTACCTGTGTTGGTCTACCTCTCATTACCATCCCTCACAAAATATGTGAGTACACATCCAGAAATATGAAATTGAAGCTTGGCAACCAAAAAAAAAAAAAAATAAAAATACTTTTGCCTTTACCCATATTTAACCCTTTGCAGAATGCATGAACCATTCTGCAACAAAAAAATAAATGTTCCTTTTGCATTTGTAAGGAGATGGCCATATCAAGAAAATTCAATCTGCCTGACTGACAAATGTCAAACTGAAATTTTAAGACTGCGTTTTCACCATAATCCAACATATAACTACAAGACGACATTCAACAGCATCTTAAAAATCAGGAAAGTACAAAACACAGTGAAATAAATTGGGTATGAATATAATCTGTCCAGATACATCAAAATGACAAAATTAACAGCCTTTTTTCTTCGTGTTTATTTCACAGATATTAAAATAATTCTGCAGTTAAAATAAAGGACACTGAACAAGCATGCTAGTAGGCACACAATAAAGACATTTGAAGTGTAATCTAGATAAATAATTTAATAATCTGGATAGATGTTTCAGTTTCACAAAGGTCACAAGACAGCCTGTCCTGTCTCACATTTCTGCTTGTGTTGGATGTGAGATTCAGAAGGTCAAAGAAGGTGTAAACAAACTTTACAGGCAGACAGCTCTTGAGCTGAAGAGGTATATAAGTTATCAACATGACCTTGTAAACAAAACAGTACGTGAAAAGTCCCATGAGAAACCATTGATTACACTGTCAAAAGATCAGTAGGTAATCTGAATCCTAAATAATATTAATAAAATAAAAATATCCGAACTCTATAACAGCTATTTTTTGTATGTCAGAGGTCTCAATGAAGAGTCTACTCACTATTCTGTTGCCCAAAGGACATGGTGCAATCTGGTCACCATGGAGAACCAGCCCAATTTCTCGGGTGTTGTGACAAATCTTGTCGTTCTTTAATATCCCTCTACCCAACACCCCTTAGGGGTGGCAATCCTAACATAAAAAACATTACTTGCAAGCATGACTTTATCTGGGAAAAAAACCTGACACACAAGAACAGAAGCCATATCAGACAATATCTCACTTAATGCTATAAAATCTGTCCTTACTTCTCAGAAACAAAAAAATAAAATTTAAAGCCACAAGAAAATTTAATAAATAACAGCACAATATATCAGGGTGTTCACAGAGATTTACATTCACGATCAGACTCTAAAGAAGAACTAGCAGTTTGGTTTTGAATTATTGCTGAATTTGGACAAAAATATGCGTGAAATTCTTGGTGACCTGAAATGAAATGCATATAAAGGCCTTACTGTGACGGCAAACTAATTACAGTCAATCCCCATAAAAACCTAATTTTATTACTTTATCTTGAGGTGTTAAATATTTGTGTCTTGCAGTTCATAAGAACTGAGACAAACACGGTTAAACATATTAAATCTGCCCAGCATAGTGTGTCATGGCCATAGATGCAAACATGCCTCCAACAGTAAGGCTGATGGTGCCACTACATATCAGAAATCAGGAGTAGACTGACTGCACACCAGACACCCTGCACTTTTTTTAGCTGACCTGAGCTCAGATTTCAAGAACGTACTATGTCAAGTTTTTACCACAGAGAGAACAGTTACACTTTTAAGCACCCGCAGCTCTATTTAAGCTTTGTGAAGCATGACTCCAGGGTCTGGAGGGCCAATTGCAGAAGAATAGTCTGGATCTGTCCTAACCTCCTAATCAGGGAGCTGTGACTCAAATCTGTGAACAAGTGCTATCAATTCTATACCATGTCCTTAGGTCCTTCCTTTGTTATGTTACCAACAGAAGGCTTTATTGAATTTCAGGCTTTGATTTTATTTTCTCCCTCACATAACAGCATAAAATCATTGGAAGCCCCATGAAAAAAAATTATAAATCACTGCACTGAGGCAGAAGTTGAATATGCCTGGAATCCAACCTTGTCCTCTCTTCAATAGTCTACAGAAGTGCAGTGCATTTACCCCATATAAGGAACAGGAATGATTTGGCCACTGGTCTTAGCATTAGTGTTAGCATGAGTGTTAGTATTACTGTCATGCTGTCCAGACAGTGAGTGTTAGTAAACTTCATCTTGTCGCATCCAAGGTTAGTTAACAGACACTTCTGCAACATCGGTCGGTTAGTAATTGTGGGATCAGTATATCTGGATTAATATATTTTAACGGAAGTACAATTTAGTTGTTAGTTGAATTTTGGAAGTTAGTCAAGGTGCCCGAGTGTTAGTACAAAGGACTAGAGCGTCCTGCACAGAGCAATCACGTGTTGGTTATGTGATCGGATTGGTTAGTTCAACCAGCATCACTGGTTAGCATGACATTTTAAAGGTTAGGGTGACATATAATTGTCACATTACACACATTACAAGTATGATGGATTTAGCCCTGAACGCCAGCAGGCTATGAACCAGGTGCCAGACAATGAAAAACTTGGTAACAATAAGCTTGTCTTTTATGCTCAGAAGGTCACATATGCATAGCAAGAAGGCTGCATCTGCAACCATCAACACTGCATATGTTAATCTAGTAGTTAATTCATGCAAATCAGCACACTTAATGCAGACTGGAGCCAGTTAATTAAAGGTGCGTTATGAATATTCATCTTAAAATGTGCAAAATGATGGCTTGTTTGTCGTGATAAAAAAAAATAGTACAGCCAATTTCAGCAGAACAGTTTCCAGTAGGTGTGGAAAAGACTGCAGGAAAATGTAGCCATTTTGAGTCACGGTAGGCTTGCACCTTTGTTCTCTAGCACATGGTGACATTGCAGGGCTATATTTGCTTTCAGGTAGCACTGCCACAAGTATAATCAAAACTCTTGCTGTAAGAAAGCTTTACTAAAGTATTTTAATGCAAAATTTGTTATTTACCACAACTTTGCTGCTAACACTAAGCCTGTATACGTAATTAAGTGTCAGTGCTTCAGTTTCCAAGCGGTTTTGTGACGTGCAACCTGAAAAAAAAATGCTGAACCTGTCCAGTAGGAGGTGTAGTGGCTAAGGATCTGAGTTTATGGCCACAAGATTGCAGGTTCAAAATATTAGGAATGGACTGTTGTTGTTTTCTTTTCCAATATAAATCACAAAACTCTAAAATACTATATGGCATATTCAAATACATTTTCAGGTAAATTTAGTTATAGGTTTCCAATATTTAAGGTAATTAAATCTCTGCCAAATCTCTCTTGTATGGTAAGCCTGTCAGTTTGCCCCATTCAGACCTGACTTCTTATGGACACAAAGAGCCTGACAGCACATCTCCTTTGAGGTTAGTCACCCAGCTGTTAGCACAGATAACAAAAGAGTTAGTTCTTGTTGTATCTGCCTCTCTGTAATGCCAAGGGCAGAGATTAGTCATTTATATCTTTCAAAACATTTGTTTGCACACAATGATTGCATCACAGGGATAGGAAATTTTATGACAGTAACATGACACATAGTGTTAGAGGCAAACACCCACACTTACAAACACAAATAGATTAGTGGCAAGTGTGTTCATGGAGTAACCGCTGCACAAATACACACTGAAACTGTTCGGACACAAAAAGGGATAAACATGCTTTCACCAGCGCGCGCGCACACACACACACACACACACACAGGCGCACACACACACACACACACACAGGCGCACACACACACACACAGGCACTGCAGTGATGGGATGAATGACAGGAAGACAAATCACTGCACATTTTAACAGCTTGGCTGATATGAGGTTTTAGTTTAGCTAGTTAAACATTGTTAGTATCCGTTAGTATAGTTTACTGGTGTTTCCTAGTTTATAAACCCCTGGCTGATGTTTCCAGGGCAACCATGCATTTCAAGACAGGAAGCAGACTGAAACTGAAGTGCTTCAACATCATGCAAGATTAAGCAGCCAATCAGCACACTGGAATGATCAAACACATTAGATAGTGTTAGTTACCACCAAGGACTGCAGCATTGGGAGCTTTCATCATAGGGGTTTAAAAATAGTAAACAGCCAGAGGAAAAAGAAGTTTAGCAGTTATTGGGAAAAACAGACATCACAGCAACAGGTTAATGTGCAGTGTTAATGTTTTAGTAATACAAGATCAAACAGGTTAGATTTCATAGTGTTAAGTAACCACATGCCAAACAGTTCGGGTGAATAGGGGTTATTTGGTCCTGATTTAGAACCCATTGAAACATTCAAAGAATTGTCTTGATCATGTATATTAGATAAACATTCATCCGACAACCAGGAGCTCGGACAGCAAAATGTGTTAATCTCATGCACTGGAAATGAAACCAGCACCATAATTTTATTAAACTGTATCTGATTCTTGTAAGCTTAAAAAAAGCCATCTACTGCCAGCCAAGCTGGCCTCACCATTCCTGTCAGCATGCCCCCCTCCCCCACCAGAAGCAACCCACGTGCAAAAGTGAAATGTACAAGCCTCAAATGCCAGTCGGCATGGCAACATAAACTCCCTATCTCACACCTATCCAACCCTGAGCTCTACAGAAATGTGATGAGCGATGCAGCTCCAAGAGCTAAAAACAACAGCTTCCAAACTACCCTGCCTTTCCAAACCAGCGATATCTTACTGGCAGTCAACAAACCAGGAGGCACTGGACCAAAAATCATATTCGAAAGACAGAGTGCTGTGTTGGGATAGGCTGAGGCAGGGACTTATACGTTATTTATCACATTATTTTAAAACATCTTTAAAGTGTCCTCCTAACCTGAATTACAATTCAGAGTTACTGAACTATTGCTAGATGAACATCTTTGAAATGTTACTGTCATAATATGTCAACATCACAGTGTATCAGCAGCAACTGTTAGATAACAGAGACACGAACACTTCAAACATTTCTGACACCCAGGGTTTGCATAACAAATTAAAAGGCACGCTCCCATCCAATTTCATGTCTGTCGGCACAAAACCTCCTACACCCAGGCCACAATGGATTTACACACATCTCTCTGTCGCGTTGCATTTCATGCGCCTGTTTATGAAGGCACGGATCCTCACTGGCACTGACAAGTCTGCTTTTTTCTCTTGCTCTCTCGCGTACACTTTTGGTGATTGTAACAGCTCCGTCGGATACCTGCTACACACAAGCGTCGCATAAAAATGCAGAGGCGGTCGGGGGGGGTGTTAAAGTAAAGGGCGAGCCGATCCAAGGCATGCGCAAGCTCGTCAGCTGCAGCTCACTTCTGCAGGCTCCTTTACACCTTGCGTCGCATTGTTCTGCATTCTCTGCCCTCCACCTCGGTTGCGGCACTGCGAAGGCAAAGTTCCTCTTCCTCATCAAGCAGATCTCGCTTTTAAGCTCCCCAACTCCAATTTTTTGTCCACCTGTCTTTGAAGCCAACATGCTTACAAACCTGCAGAGGCATGGAGGGATGCAGATAAGTGAATGAACACGCTAATTGTCGTGAAAACAATCATTTGCGTGAACCATACAGTCAGACACCAGAGAATATTTGTCAAACAGTCCAGCCCTAAAGCTATTTTTGCAGTAAACACTCTGCAACTTGAACAAAACGTTCCTCATGACAATGGTTTTAAAATTTAACAATAATCTGGCACCATAAAAATAACCCAAAGAATTAATTAATTCCTGAGATGCAGTGAAAGCCACCATAATAGATAGTATTTTATAACATCCCGTGAAATGCTCTTTCACTATTGTTCTCAAAAGGACTCACCCCTGACGACAATGACAATGATCATTGTCAAAGACACCCAATGTGACTTGTGAGTGGCTGAAAACCAGAGGTCAGTGAAGTTATTTCATCGATACAAAGTCTGCCCACAACATTCTCATTAGAGAGACCCTCAAAGCAGACATAGACCCTGTTCTGATCAGTTTCATAGTTGGAACCAATAGCTGAGGAAACACTACATCAAGTGTTCAGAAGTGAGCCACAATTATTAAACTGGCATTAGCAAATAAAGTGGATGGAAATAATATTATTGACTAAAGTAACCAAGCAAAGCAATTTCACCCTGGGATTAATAATGTTCTTTGTATCTTGAATATTGAATCTTTTTGAAACTCTTGCTATTCTACTATTGTCATATGTGATGGCCCACCTTGTTAAAGCTTGCTTCCAGTGACAAAGAGATGGAAAAGGCACATTAACGGATACATATCAATGGTGATGATGTCTTCACAGGCTCGGTGATGCTTGAGATACTTCATCCTCCAGCAGGCCCCAGGGAAAATCCCCTGGAGCGAGACAAAGGAGAGGGGAGCGGCAGAGAGTGGAACACAACCTCGCACAACTCCCTCCCTCCCCCCCCAACGCAAGGACCACTGTTTTCCATCAGCTGGCAACCAAGTACAACTCAGACCACCGTTTCTTTGAGTAGTCGCTAGTAGCAAACCTAGACGTTCTTCCAGAAGGACCTTACAAGAAAGCTACCACCATAAGACCATCTGTGGTGTGTTAGGCTTCTAGTCTATCATTAGTTTCCTTGAAGCAATCGCTGCACATGACATGGACACTGTGGTTACTGTCATTTACTCATCTTTACAAAATGTACCTGCATTATCTCTACATAATCTAGACTACTGGTAAACCATCCATCATTCTAGGAATTAAAAGAGAACCATACCTTACAACATGCAGCCAGAGTCAGGGCAGGATTCAGTTTCTCTTAAGTGTCTATTCCATTGGGTGGAGCTGAACACAAAACCACCTATTTTCACAGTGGCTTGCAGATTTGTTTATTTATTTTAACTGCAGGCAATGTTGAGGCTGCTGAAAGATGAAGTCTGACATGAACAAAACATGATGCAGTTTGTTGTGGCAGAAGGTGAAGCATGTTAGAATCAAGTAAAGATATGGGAAATTAGGAGGAAAAAACGGTTATTAGACCACAAATTAAAAAAAAAAAAAATCTTTCAATCTCCTCCTCACTGATGGTTTGACAGTTCAAAATAGGAGGGGCTGTTTTTTTTTCACCCCACTAAACCTTGCTCTATGATTCTGTTCAATTATCAAAATAGCAGCGTGTGCTGCCCAGTAGTTCTCTAATCACCTCATTGTCTAATACCTAACTTTACCCGCCTCACACAAAATTAAGAATTAGGTACAAATTTATAGATCTGTCTGTCTATCTATAAATCTATATTAGATGGAGTTTATAAATCAGCCGGTACGCACAGCACATGCGCAAAATACAATTTTTCACAGATACGAGAATTACTCCCTACGATATCTGAAACCCATAAATAATACAGCAACAGATTATGTAAAAAAAAATAAATATATAAAAAATAAAAAATCAATATCAGACGTGCAAGAAATACGTTCACGGTGTCCGATCTCTTTGAATTATTTATCGTCCTGCAGAGAAAGCTGCGCGCGCAGCCGCCGTTTCCCCTCTCGGGTATTGTCGGACCGCTTTCAGAAGAAGCTTTCTTTTAACGAAGATTGGCTTCTACATATCATCTTTCACCGCGGAACCCGATGCCGCTCTATCTCACAACTCCAGCAACTCTCCTCTATAATGCAGTCCACGCATTATTGCATCGACACACACACACACACACACACACGCGCACACACACACACAC
>JABJVR010004831.1:0-14247 GCA_025773905.1 Chitala chitala | reverse complement strand
TATATATATGAGTAAATTAAGAATGCAGATCTATAATAAGGATTTTTGTAAATGATAACAAAAAACAAATAATTAGTATGTAATTACATTAAATCAATACAAAATAACCTTTAGGTTAGCGGCTGTCATTTCTAACTTACGACTGTAGTACGGAATTTACAGCTGCACATACCAGACAAGGCTGTTGTTTGATAATGTTCCAATAGATGTCAGCAATAACACACACACTGTAAATGCCCGAGCGCCCTCTCTGTCCTAAAAAAGGAAACGTTACTCTGCAACACATCCCTCCCTGTGTGTTGTTATGGTGTTCCTGAAAATAAGGATGAGAGCATGTGAACACTGACAGCTGAAAAAAACGTTAAACTAGAACAAGGACAACAACGCTGTAACCGTAAAAGTACAAGTTGTTCAAATGTTACACGTATTAGTGGAGCAGTCCGGCCGTTTAGGAGAACGGGGGGGAAACCCACTCACATGCCCGATCACAGTGACATTTGCAGTGGAGGAGCCCACTCATGTTTGCCTAGCATCTAACACCAGAATGAGTCAGTGTCAACAGTGGCCTGCGTAGGACAAAGCTGAGGAGTGTGCCAGTGGCACTGCTAGGCACAGCAGCGCACATAACGGTGACACGCCGCTTTAAACTTTAAACCTTCTCAGCGAGGCTGAGAGGACCTCAGACTTGCTCCAGACTCCAGCCGCAGAGCTGCGAGCCGTGGAATGCCATAAAATCATGTTTTGCAATTGCTTCGCATTCCACAGAAGAACACCGCAGCTATTCGATCTTCCACACTGAGCTCTGGCTTGGCAAACGCGCACCTGATGCGTCGCCCCCGTTCTAGGAACGCCGCAGAGGCATCCCCGTCATTAGGAAAAACGGCAAGGCAAGTAAGCTGGCCGAGCTTGGGAGCGACCTCGAGTCTATTTGGAAAGCCCGCGAGCGCATTTGGAACCGATACGGCGAAGTTCACCTGAGTTCAGCACTGCTTAACACACTCGTGTGCTGTTATCGGCTGTCCAGGCCACAGTGAGGTTGCCTGGGTCCTTCCTTCCTTCAACCTCACTTTTCAGCGAGGCGGACTGACAGATGAAGCTGTAATCCCCACGCGTAGCGGGACCAGTGCACTGCTCTGCAAGCTGCTCCACTATGCACTGCTTTATACATAATCTCAGGCACAACATCTGGCTTGTGATGGTCATTCAAGACACAAATTACACTGTTTATCACTGCTTTGGTGGGAAAACTTTTAGATACCCATGAATTGGGGAAAAACATGTATTAAAATTCCAACATTAAATATCACAGTTCTTTAAAGTTTTATATAATCAGTTCAAAAACATCATAAATTGGCTGAGCCTTGGATAGCCGTCATACACACATTTCCCGATTTACAGCTAATGTGACTTATGACCTCTAACGCTTGTGACAGCCATGTCGATACCATTTTGCGCCATTTTGAAATAGCAACATTTGGCATCAAGACCTGCTCCTTCTGTAGATGTGCCGTATTGCTGCCTGTATTTGCACACATATACAGCCTGTGTATATACAGTATGTAGACAATTTTTATCTTAGGCCATAATCAACTTGAGATGTTCGAGGGAAACCTGGTCATAAGATGAGGACAACCTGTAATTGTTTGCTTTCGGTATTTTTTCACAGTACATCATCACTTGTAAGCAGTTCAATGACAGGTAGCTCCATGTTTATCTGAAAATGGTAGCCTGCAGTTCCTTAGGTCCTTTTAGGTATATTCTTTATAATTTCTTCAGAGTTTTTGGAAAAATCCAACTTCTGAAACAGGCTTTAGTGCAATGAGGTCAAACCCTGTGAAGCTCTAAGAACCCAACCAACAGGTTTGTTGTGAATGCTTGTGCCACCTTGGCTGACCAGAGAAGTGAGAGGTGTTAAGAGGATCTGTGAAGCAACCTCTGATGTATTTGGTAACACGCTGTTTTTCAGTTTCATTATGTACAAATCCAGGAGGATAAAATAAATTTTCAAGATCAGCGTGTTTCTCAGTGCTAAAACCTGCAGCTGATTAGTTTTTTTTTTTTTTTTTCCCATTAATGATGGCGAGTGGGAGATCATTATCCTCGGACAAGGTCGATGCTTCGGCTCATCGTTGCACAAAGTCTCCTCACGACTGTAAAACTGCAGAGGAACTGAGGCAAGATGAGATTTTCCCACGTATGACTTCTGACCTGCCTTCCCTCACCCCACATTAAGGGAAAGACATTGCCCGTGACACTGGACGGAATTCAAAGCATTCCTATCGTGGTTTCCAGTTCAGAGACATACATCTACAAATACCATACATCATTTATGCAGGTACCCTCAGTGTATATGTCTTCACTAATACATAAATATTGCTTTGCAGATGGCGTCCAGATGAACAGTGCAGGTTGAGAATAATGCTGTAAAAACCCGTCTCCAACCAGCTACCAAGATGCCATATCAGTCATGCTCTAACCTCTTGACTCGCATTTCCCTCTGGATCTGTATTATTACCTCTCTGGAACATCTGAGTGTACAGCAGGAATTTCTACAAGCAATAAAAGACTCGATGAATGAATTAATGAACTGGATCAAATCACCTGGCTGCATTCAGGTGGCTCAGTGGGTAGGAAGCAGCCTGGGGTGCAGAAGTCTCCCGGCCCAAATCCTGGGCCCAGCCACCAGGTGTGATGTCCCTGAGCAAGATGCTCTGTGCTAGCTCCCTGGGTGCTGAAAATGACTGTCCATAGTTTTCCCCCCAGGGGCATGGGTTAAATACAGAGAAATTCCTCACGTGTCCTTCATACTTGGCTATAGAACCTGTTTCCCTTCCCTTTTAATCAAATACAGAAATGTTCCTCTGTGAGTCTGAGAAACAGCTGTCAGTCCAAAGGAAATGTGTTGCAATGAGGTGTATGTTTTGCATTGAGCTGAAGCAGGCAAAAATAAATTACTTTTTACAAATGCTAAGTTTTTTTATGTCATTTTATGGTCAACATTATGGACACTGGGAGCCTGGTGTGGACACAGCGGGAAAAGTGGGAGCATAATGTGGACACTGTGGGAGACTATGCAGAAGACAAAGAGCTCCAGCCCATAAAACTCATTAGTTTTGCATCACCTGAACGCTCTGCAGATGGGAGCATCTAGCAAAAGTGTTTAACATTTACATTTGTGATTGTGATGCAAAAATGACTTTGAGAACAGATAAGTTGTGGTAAAACAACTACATTTTGTACACCATAGTCCCCCATATTGGATACATGTAACTAACTAGGTGACATTTGGACTTGAGTATCAGTAGGAAATCTTGACCAATGCAAAAATCCCTGAATAAATTTATTGTTCAATTAGATGCCCAGCATGTCTTAAATAAAAAACATGCAATTAAACAAGAATCTAAGATCCTGGTAAAATGAAATTAATGAAGTACCTTATTTCAGTGAGGTTTCAGTGAGGTAAAATAATCTGTCAAAGTCTCTGCATTTTCTTCTTAGGTGTTGAACCAGTAACTTGGGTATTCCTAAATCAAACAGAAAAGGTCAGAAACATTTTATGCAACCAAAGGACAACTTTTGATACATGAAGAACATACAGCTATTTAATTTGTGTCTTTAAAATCCAGTATCTTATTCAGTGGTCCCTGTAGATTAAAATTTGGATCATAAGGCAAATATGATGTTGAAAATTAAAATTTTTAGATACCTCAATAATATGTAACCATTCTGCATTTTACAAAACATGCAACTATCCCACATATTAAATATTAGGACTAATCAAAAGAGCTACAGGACATTGTCAAGGTCACACAACAGCCACTAGCCAGACTGAATAATAAAAAAATCAGACTTAAAACAAGCAGATTTTCACATTTGACCTCTTTGTATGTACTGCAGAATTAAAAGTAATTATTCTGCTTTATTGGTGACAGTTTAAGCCCAGCAAGAAAAGAAGAAAAGAAAAGAAAAGAAAAGAAGAAAAGAAAAGAAAAGAAGAAAAGAAAAGAGAAAGAACGGACTGCACACAGAAATGCATGCAGATAAAATCCATCATGCAAGAGTGAAGCGTGACTACCAAAAGAGCAGTTTGAAAGGTCACTGACTGTTAATGCCAGGAGAGTGTCCATGGTGTGGGTGGCACTGTGGGCTGGTGGCTAATGTCATTAACGTGCTCGCTTTGCTGTTTCAGTACGGTCTTCCTCTGTGTGCCCCAGCTCCTGCTCACTGTCCAAAGTCACGCAGCTCAGTTAGGGAACATAAAATCTCAGCTTGTGTGCATGGGCTGCGTATGTGTCAGTGCCATAGCAACGGACTGAATTCCTGTCTAAACTGGAACCTGGCTTACATCCTACAGTTCCTTGGGACACATTCTACATTTCTGCAGCCCCCATGACAAATGGATAGATGTTGTGTTTGTAGTTTGTTAGCTGGTAAAATTTCCATACAATGACAAGTACTTGCTTTCATGGTTGAAAGCTATGATAAAGCAAAGATAAAGATATACAGGTGTAATGCGGCCTTTCATATATTTCGACCAACTGTGGTTAATAATAAGTGGAAATCAATAAAGTGACAAAAGTCAAACTCAGCATGGTAAAGCTTCTACACATACACCTGCTATTCTCTTGGCGTTACTGTAAAACAGCCACCTCTTGCTGTGCTTGTGCCATGTCCTATTTGCTGAACTGCTTCGCTGCAGTTTTAATGCAGGTTTGACAGTATTTGGCCATTGATGCTGGTACTTTTCCCTCTTAATTTAACTCTGAAATCACAAATTCAGTTCTGAAATCACAAATTCAGTTCAGGCTTGCAAATTACTCAACAAATACTCAAAATACTTCAAAGTGAATGAAAGTAGTACACACAGATAATTTGTGGTACAGAAATGCAGTTCAGGACAGTGGCTGATAACACTGTAATAAATAAAAAAAAAAAAACCATACACATTGAAGTTAATTGCAGGTCAACAGCATGAGAGATCAGCAACAAGCTAGCAGAATACCTTTCAGCCCAGGAGCATAGGGCCAGCAAACGTGTTGGACGGCACGCTTAAAACAGTAAGCATAGGGGTTTCGCGGCTTTCACAATAGCTTGACTCACAGAGAAAGAACAGAACTAGGGCTACGCTCAACTATTCTTCACGAACAGGTCCAGGGGGCCACAGGCCAAGCCAATTTGTCAGCTTCATGGCTTTTACTTAGTGGTTTTCTCAGCTGTCCGGCCCATGATGAAAACATGAGGCCAGCACTGACAGCAACATTATAAAAACAACATCTGACATCAATTGGACATGGGCACATTTCACACTTATTAAGAGCACACACACACACACACACACACACAGAAACAGTTAAATGTTTCAATATGTCACAGGCTTGGTTTTAGTGTTTTAATGTAAGAAAACAATGGCGAAATGAGTCATGTCTGTTCCTGTATTTAGTCTACTTTCACCAACTCCATTTGTCGCCCTGAAGACAATACCCTATTACACAAGTGGCTCTGCACATACATGCAGTCGACAGAGAAACAGAAGACACGCAGAAGTCAGATGACACGGTCTTCTCAAAGGATTTAGGCAGCACAACTTGAGAATGATGACGTCTGTCGCCACTGTACATTTTACCTCAACATTGACATTTTTGCATCACTTCAACGTTCACGCCCAAAACAATTTTATTTTTTTTCTGAAAGTTCGCTTTGTGAAACCACCCAGTTTCGCACTGACTATTGCCTCAAACATTTTCTCATCCCTGCCCCCACAACACAAGGAGCTCCGATTCCACACCTCCTGTCTGAAGCATCGTAGAAGTGCAAAAGGTTGGCGATGTGGCCTGCAGTCTGGCTCACGTTAGGGGATGCTTACAGTAAACGGGGCACACGTACAGTAACTCTGATGAAGTGTTTCATGACTCAGGAGACCACAGCTTCGTAAAATGTTACACAACACCACAACTCAGCTTATTATTCACTAAGTTACCATGCAGTTGGCCAGGAGAACATGCAGTTTAAGGTCTGTACTTCATTACAAGAGCTTAGAGCTTCTTCTGATCTGGTTTTAATAATGATAAGAAAAAATGCAGCACAGTAATATGTTTGACTGATATAGCAGCTTTCTAAACAGTGAACCATTTTTACAACTTCAGTTAACGAACTGGTTCAAGTCCACTGGTTATATATACTGGCAATCAATGAAGGGGGAAAAAATGTATATATATATATATATATAAATTCTTTGGATGAGTGAAAATTTGGCATAACAATGGGATGTTTTTCAACATTTTTCTATACACAAGGAGAGAGAACAGAACAGAGAAGCTAATGTCAAGCAGATGTTCACCAAAAGGAAACATACAGAAAGCCAATAAAAATGGCACGTAGCTATACACTTGCAAATCACAAAGAAATCATTAGAACAGATTTGAACACGAGGCCAATTCCAAGAAACAACCAGATTCTCCACGACGAGAAGCAACTCTGAGCAAAGGATGACGTAGCAGCATGGGATCTATGGCAGTTAGCAGCTGTAACAAAGTGAACATGTTCAGCTTTCATGTTGAAGTAACAAGGAACCATGACTCATTTAACAGCCTATATGTCAGCAGACAGCGCTGGAAAACATATTCCCTGTGTATCAAAGTAAGTGACAGAAGTGGGTAAGTAGGTAACTCTTGCACTGTAATTTTAAGTTCTGGTAGACAAGGGCTTGGCAAAGCACCAAAGTGACTCATAAATTAGGCTTGAAAGTTCTAGATTAAAGTGCCCTTTCTCTGACCCAGCATATGTAATTACAGTGAACTTCTAAACATAGACTCTCTTATAAGGTCAGCCCCTCACTATGTAACCGAAGTCATTCTTTAGTTGCATTAAAATCTTTTTACTATGTCAAAGGTCTTGTACAATTCTTTAGTCTTTTGGAAACAGTTCAGGATCTGAGTGTAAGCATTTTATGATGACTAAAATACACATTAACATGTGAATTTTGTAGCAAACTGACACACTAGCTCAGAATTTCACTTTGGCAAACTGTCACAGGACAGTAGTTTGTTACTTCATCTTCATCTGTCAAAATAACCATTAGTCCAAACAGTCAGCCCCTTGGTCCTGTTTACTTTTATTATATGGGGCCAGAATAACATTTTGGTTTATAGCCATAACCGTGTAGGTGTTCAAATAATATAACTAAATTAATCATGTAAAACTTCTGTACCGAAAGATTATTTGAAAAACTAGTAAATAATAAGTAACATATTCTTGATAACTAGGTGTTCTTATGTCTACATGCAAATTGTTGCATATTACCTTTGATGGATTTATGACCGAGCCTCAGGTGTGTTTTAGAAGCACTGCTTTTTGAACACTGTTCAGTATCGTAATCTGTGCTCTGCTGTTTATTGTCAACATCAACCCCGTCAGGGCCCTGGAGCACTAACATCAGTTTCCAAGGTTTCTTTAGTTAAGCTCCCCTTCTGCGATCCTTACATGAGCTAATAATATCTCCTGTCAAGAGGTTTTGCTTCCTTCAAGTTTATGGAAGATCTTCATCTGAAATCGCACAACTTTGATTTTAGAACGGAGCTGCTCAGCCTTCTGTTTCGTCACGTGGAGGTCTGCAAAGATCTTGTTCTTCCACAACGGGAGAACTACGTCAGAATCACACAGAGTGAACAAAGAAAGATTACAGAAAGCATGTATGAAGGATCGTTACAAATTAATGACAAAATATGACAAGGGTCTTCCTTAAAAACATTTTCAGAGGTCAGCTTCCATCAATGCTGATGCAACGCTACTATAATAATTACACTAATGTTGATACTACACAACACTGTTTTGAAATATACCTATATCTAACCTCATTATCTGAAGAATAGTAAATATTAGATAATGTAATAGTCTGTCAACACAGTGAAACACTCATAAGGGTCACTGTTTCACTACATGCAACGGCATAAATTAAGTAAACTCTCAGAGACATTCTAATTTTGAGCTTCTGACAGTTAGCAGCTGTCATATGACATTCGTTGCACTGACAAATATCACACGGTAAACACCAGTGACGCTGTATAATATATGTCAACCCTACTTTTTTACGCTCTTCATACACAATTACTCCAACTGGTCGTGCCTAATAATTATGAGCGGAATTCAGCGTGTTCTTTGTTTTATTCATGGTTACTCCTTAAAACAACATTTTTAAAATAAAGTACAAAATAATCTGCTTGATCTGACATGTCCTAATGCCAGGAGCAGTGGAGCAAATATTAGAAAGTAAAGTAATGTATTTAATGGTTATGATGGTCAGTCTGGCTGTTAAGAACCTTTTACCGCCCACTCGTCCTGCCTGCCAGGAGTTACTGCTCTGGGTCATCTGAGGTCGACCTCTCACCGACTAAACAGTCGATTCCATCTGGATCTGGCTACAGGAAAGATATATGGGAAGACATCAAGATCTCTTTAAAAGCAGAAAAACCATTGAATTGCAAACATAAATCGTGTCATTTTAAAAGCAAGCATATGGCGGATGCATGCAGAAAGTCTAAACTTGATTTAGTTTTTCGGAAGCGTGCATTACGCAATGAATGTTTGTTTTTTTTTCGTCCCTTCCTTTGACAGATTTTTTAAAATACCTTGCTGTTTCTCAATACCCAAAGGAGAACTTTTCTAGGAATTATTTGGCATTTTTTCACAAAATCAGCATCTACCTCATGGGATTCTTTCCAAAGTGCATTGCACAAGGCTTACTTTTTCTGACAAAAAAAACTTATATTTTTAAAAGAACATTTTCATGCCCAGTGGAAAATGGAATGACACACATTCAGAACCCCATCTGGTTTACCACACAAAAGGCTCATTTATGGACCAAGGTTCACTGACTTCACTGAAGTGGGTTTATTTGGTACAGTGAGCCGACATCAAGAAACGTACAATGCAGGGAAAAAGAAAACAATACGAACAAACAACAAACAAACTAAATTATAATTGCATCATAAGCATGGACGTGATGTGACGCCCACGGGAGACCGTTTGAACAATGCAGCATGACATCCAAAACAGACCTACAGTAATTATGAAAAATGTATTCCTTTTGCTGTTTAAAAGACTTGTAAAATTTCTACAAACCCACCAAAAATTACATTATGGGGTGAAAATGTTAAATAAGGAAAAAAATAAGACAATGGGAAGATAAGCAGAGGATGTGGTGGCGCTCCCTACATGGTGGATGGGCTATATAAACTGAGCTCGAGGTTCTGTTTGCATGTTTGTACAGCCTTGAAGAGCTTCACACGATGCTATCTGTCACGATGAAACGCAGTAACGCCCCTCTCTACAGTTCACATAATCACTACAACAGCAGATTTCTGTGTTAACGTCCAGGAGGGGACCTGAGGACAGCGCCGCTGTTTCTATTTTTACTGCGGGATTAACCCTTTTATAGCAGATTCAGGCTTCCAACACAATGTTGTAGAGGTTCTATCTGGATACCAAAACAGCCAAAATAGGCTATCTCAAGCATTTACCACTAACTCTCAAATGACAACAGCCTGACATGACCGATCTTGCCTAAGAGTGTAATATATATTGTTTAATAAAGAATCTGAACTGTAAGTGTTTGGATGTTTGATGTGTACAAGGCCACAGCTGTTAAATATTGCATGACAATAACTAAAGGTTACTATTTTTAATTCTACACTTTAGAAAAAAACACATGAACATTCCATGTGTTCATTTTGTACCTTTATGCACATGCATTCCATCTAATTCAGGAAATACAAAGCCAAACAGAAACTGACAAACGTAATCTGGGCATATCTGTAATAACAAATGTGTTTTACCAGCAACACTTAAATTTACTTTCCGCTAAAAGCAGAAACTCATAACACTGCAGAAAATGTCCAAATAAAAAAATCCCTCAATTAAATGAACTTTAAAAATTTAGCGACCCTTTTATGAACTGTGTAATATGCATTTGTACACTGCTGAAGAGGCTGGAAAGAAAAGCGCTCCCTTACTTTTTATTAAACTTTCAATATATGTACAAACCAAGAACATGGCTGATATTTTGAAGTGTTATAATACCCCTTGTGCTAAACCAGTGAGTTCTTACATGACCCTGCACCTGTAAAGATTAAAAACGACATATACTGTAGATGGATCATTGGCCACATGGCTGCGCGCAAGATGAAAAATCACCACTCACTAAGTGTTGCATATGTTAACTCTTGGTTTTCATAAACGTTCCACTATATGCTTGTTGAGAACAAACAGTCCTTGTCAGTAAATCAATGCAACCAATGTCCACATAGACTTAGTTTTCTGACCTTTATAAAACTTGCATAACAATATTTCAAAACAAGGGTAAAGGATTTTACTGACACACTGTCCACGTTAAGGTTATTAAACAATAAATCATGAAAAACACCTATAGATCACCCCCAGACAATTGTTTCCTCTCCCACACATTTTACAATGAACAACAAAAATTGTGTTCACAAAAACTTAAACTAGCTCCATGTGACCCAAACAGGAATATGTATAAAGATGCTTAACTGTAATTTCTGGGGAAAAAAAACACGTACATCAAAAATCCAATTGGTGAAAATATACAATGATTCTTAATTTACCATATTAACATATGTTTAGTCACTTTAGTCATCTTTCTTTTTCAGAATCTTGGCAGTAAAGCCTTTGACGTCAAGACCAGATATTGTGCAGAAAAAAAAATTCTTGATCACTCATGTTACGGGAAATACAGGTGAGGTTTACCCCCTCTGCAATATCTTACGGTTACTTCAACAAAATTAGGCTGGATGGGATGCAAACAAAGCAGGACAGCCAGTACAAATGATCCCCATTCTGGAAAGCATTCCCTGGGCTACAGAGCACTGAGGAGTCTAATGCCAAGCCAAAATGTAAACTCCACCCTCACAGAGGTAACGGCAGCGTTCAAACTGCTGCCTTAGTCCTGTGAGGCAACACAACAACTTGATGACCCACCGTCTGAGTGAGGAAGACTCATCTCATGACGCCAATAATCTGGATTCCGCTGGAAAGATCTGCACTAGATCAGCAAAAAGTATGGCACTGATACACTATTAGTCATGAATAAAATACTTACAAACAGTCCTACTTTAAATGGCATCTGATAAATCAATGTAAAAAAGCGCAAGTACATGAAACTGTATATCACCTCAACCAGTTAAAGAAAGCAGAGTACAGTTCTCCAGCTTTAAGGTGAGCTCCAGCCCTTTGGTCGGTTTGGTTCAAAACTCTTGCGTTTCACTAACAGTGCAGATTTATCTGATTAAAAACAGTGCAAGTCTTCTCTCTCCTGTCAGCAGACAGAAATGCACAGTGGGACCAGATAAATATAAGTAATCTGACCTACAGCAGACAGAGATACTGACTGGGGTTTTTTTACTCAAGCCCCCGCACTGACCATCCTGTAAAACATCCCTGAACTTCAGGAAGACTTTCCATTCTGACTTCTGTATGAACTTGAGGTACGTACACACTGTTCAGATTCTCCCAAGTTTTAGTTTTCACTCTCGTCAAAAAATACAAAAGCACAAACTGCACTAACCAGATGCTCAAACATATTTAAGAGTTTCAATAAAAATCACAAGCAATGTAATCATATACCATATATACGCATACAGTATACTATATACACATCAAAAAATGGGGAGAAAAATTATACATTTTGAAAACGAGATGATTTGTAATATCAAAATAAAAACATTACTTGACTCATCAAAACCATTTCTGACAGGCTACTGCAATGTTCTTTTTAATAATACTAGAAATTCAGTCAGTCAATTTTTGGTTGTTCCTTGTGGGGGTGGGGGGTCACCACAGAAGATCAACCATCATTTGGTTAATGGTCCTCAACTCGACTTTGTTTTATGTTTTTAATAAACCAGGTAGCCTTCCTAACACAATTCTCCAATTGTATCCAGGCTTGGGATGGGCACTGAACAAGCACTAGCTTGTGCAACCCCAGCAGCTGGGACTGAAACCCCTGACCTGCTGGACAGTGGTCTTGGCAAGTCTTTGAACTACACCAATGGAAATTCTAGTGGCTAGTACTCATTGTGTCAGCTCCATTTGTGTTTATTTTAAAGCTGTAGTGTCTTTATGAACAAATGATATATCATTGCCCAAAGAGTGGCTTGTTGGTGTGCAAACACCTTTGGAGTTCTCTCCCTTTATCCAACACACAGCATGTAAAGTGCTTCCACTCCCACAACATACGTGTTTCCTAATCCTTCATTTATCACACTGCATTCTGCCCATCTGACCTTTTCATGACCTCTCTTTTACATTGTACTGTTACAATTAATCACTTTGTTGCAGCTATTTAAGCAGCTACCTGTAATAAAATTTCAAACTATATTTCCATATTTTATGCATAAATATATATCTTACTTATTTTGTAAGATATATTATTGCTACAAGCTCACAGAACATAAACTGGTTTGGAATTTAGCATATCCCACCTCAAGGGCTATGAATCTATTTTAACTTTCCCTGCGGAGCACTGCAAGCAGCACACAATCAACCTTTCAGGTCATGCCACTCCTGTACAAAAGCTGAACATTTTCCATGTAACCTCTCTTCTGTGTGCTTTTGCCGTTTTATCACATTAAAATTAAACTGCAGCAAATAAAACCAAAAGCAATTTAGTACTTTCACTATATAAGGTTAAAGTACAAAGTACCGGATTGTGCTGGAATACTAAATCATCTAAACAATGGCAAAATTACACAGTAAACCAAAGCGGAAGAAAACAAAATGGTTGCGGCCAGCTCTGTTCGTCTGTTTGCTCGTTATGTAAATCAGGGTACACAGCTTGTTCTTTATTACAGGAACAAGCCAGTTTGGACAGCACATGCTCAGCCGAATTCAATCGGACATGACCGCGTGCCGCGACGAAACCGTGACCAAGGACGGCGTGTCCCCGCGCGCCCGTCCAAGGGAAGGACGTCCGCGACACCGTGCAGCTTAACAAGGGACAAACGGCACATAAAACGTGCGTTTTAACTTAAGCTGCTCGCAATTAAAATATTTCTCATTCTCCAAACCAGGCTGTAATAACCAAAAGCAAACATGGAATCACCATTAAAAAAAAATTAAAAAAAAAATTTTCTGGAGGTATTTGTTTAGGCAGATATTCGGGTGATACAAAATTAGAACAGTATAAATAAAATTTCAGACAATTCATTGCTATGATATAGAAATGCAGGATAGCAGAAAGGAGAGGATGTGCAATTAGGAGTTTCACACCATACTCCAACGGAGTTGCTTCAGAATATTACAAAGTGAAAATAAATAAAATGTGCATGCTTTCAAAAGTTAGAGAAAACATTCTGCTAATTCTTTTAAAATATCTTGGTTGTAATGCAGTCCCTGTTGAGTCCTTGGGCCTGGCAAAGCTAACACAACAGTGAAATCCTTGCGTTCCAGCACCATGACAATTCCCAGTACACACCTATTAAAGGCGAGCCATCATTTCCTCTTTAGGAAGTGCGTTTCAATTCATGTTGCAGCTGCCAGGGTCTGCTGGCCTGAAAAGCTGAGGGTAAAACCACATCTTAGACGGAGATTCTGCTGAAATCCGTTTTATATGTCGTTTGTATTGTTCAAGTAACAGTCCCTGCCTTCCTTGTCCTGTTCTTATGCTATGTTATGAGACTGTTTACATTAGTTGTCAAAATGTGATTAATAGCTTAATATTTGTCATTTCAGTTAAATATCTGGCTTTCTTTTGCATGCAAAAACTGCTGGACCCAAGGCGGAATCATGACAGCGCGCCTCTGTGGCCAGCGGTGCTTTTCACCGGTTTCTGTTATGCAGTGACAAACCAGTATGAGTTTAACGTACACATGTCACTTGTATGGCAGACATTTTTATCCATAACAAGTGACAATGTCTTTACAGTGTGCAATTTATTACTTATATACATTTGGATACTTAATAACACGGTTCACCTTTAATTAAATTACCTTCCTCAAATCCACAAAAAGCAGCATTCTAACTTTGACATGAAGCACAAAGTCAGGGGTTGGACTACCATCGTTATAATTTAATTTATGTGTAGTTCAAACAAGCCATTTAAATGATCCCATCCATCCATTATCTTAACCGCTTATTCCTGGTGAGGGTCGCAGGGAAACCTGGAGCCCATCACAGAGCACATAGGGCGCAGGGCAGGGGACACCCAGGGTGGGGCGCCAACCCACCACAGGGCAC
>JABJVR010004830.1:0-14248 GCA_025773905.1 Chitala chitala | reverse complement strand
CCGAACAAACGACTGTTTTCGTTACTTTTTGCATATGTTGATAAAAACTGTTCCATGTATTTTTTACGTCCCATGGTCAAGTATTAAAGCTCTCACCCCCCCCCCCCCCCCTCACTTCAGCACCACAACAAAGAGTGTTCAGGCTCCATGTTTTCCACAGTGCACTTGAGGCCATCTCCAGGGCTTTCATTGTTTTGTAAACCTTGCTTACATAAAAAGGTCGATCCCAATCTGTGGCCATCTATTAGACCTATACTACTGTACAAAACCTACCTCCACCTCTCTTGCTTCTGCACACACGCAGTACAAAGTAAAGACAAGGCAGGGAATCTTTCTTTGGATGTAGCTCAGAGGTCCAGACACTCACCTGGTGGTTGTGAATCACGCTGGGCCCATGAAACAGCAGGGGCTGGATTGGAGGGTGGTACTGAAGAGGCTGTCCGAGCAGCGGGTACCGAGCATCACCTGTGGGAGGCGCACACACACACACCTTTTGCGCACAGCAAAACCCGCTATGTGAGAAATGGCATCTTAAAAAGGGCCAGCTCTGAGTCGAAGGATCAGAAACATTATTCTGATATAAATTCGTAACATTGTACCGTTAAGAAATAACCCGTGAAATTATTCACTGATTAACAAAATGTCGTACAGCTGTCAACAGTCAGTTTAGGATTAGCCAGAGTTTACAGAATGGAATCATCAATAAACAGATGCCTAAAACTCACTGCATCCCATACAGACTGGAAACATCACCAGTGGTGTGATAACGGGAAACTCAAGACAATTCGCTCACCTTGTCCGGGTCCAAAAGGCCTGGAGAACTGAGGCGCGATGGGTATGGGAACAAGGCCTGGACGCATGTTCTTCATGTTGGCCAGGTGGGCAGGTACAGGTGACTGGGCAGGCGAGGGGGTCGGGCTGCCCACCTGGGGACTGCCCTGGAAGCGGTGAGGAGCGCAAGTTGCAAACGAACCGTACTAGGCCACATTCAGGAGCGGCCCAAGAGCAAAGCCCAAACCCAGCATGCAGACAGTGCAGTCCTGCAGGGTACCTCTATCTGGGAGGAGTCCACAGCGGAGATATCAGGAGCCTTCACGCTTCTCTGATGCTCTACATTGTGGAACTTGTGTTTCCACTGGGGGGATGAGTGTGCTCGCAGCTGGTGGTTTGGGGGTACTGCTAGCTGCATCATGATCATCCCACTACCATGGGGTGGGGGCACACCTAGTAACACAAAAGCCACCCCGATTTTACACGTTACAGAAACAGACCTCATATGCACGTCAATAACAATCACACTGAGGTTCTGCATAGTGAAGATGATAAAAGGCAATAACCTACACCAAGGACCACAGATGTTGCACCTTTAAACAAAACACTTATTCAAAACTTGTAAAGTGCTATAGATGTGTTAATGAGGAAATATTTTAAACTGCTATGGGGGTAGCACTGGTATTAAACCTCAACCACAGCAGCCATGTTACTATTACAAATTACCCATACAATATTAAAGTTTCAGTGATTAAAAATTTGGGATTAACACTGAAACAGATTAACCTAATAAAACAACCAGGAAGACCAAAGTAAGAACCTCAGTTTGTAAAACATTCACACAAACTCTAGTTAATATTAAAACGTCACCATTGCAGTTCATATCTCTTTCACCCATTTCCTATGAATTTCTGAAAGGTCTTCCCTATTCCCCCTCCTGCCATCAGTTACACACTGAGAGCAGCATGCCGCCTAAGTCTTTGGACACACGCCTGTCACTGCCTGGTCTGTGACCTACACTGTTCCTCTGGGGAGGACCAGCATACTCAGAGCACCTATCTGTGAGTGGTAGTAACGCTATTCAGGGCGGGCAGTCCTTGAAGAGGACAGACACTGGAAATCTACACAAGCCGCAGCGGATCTGGGGAGCCACACAGGGACTGCGATGTCATCCTCTTCCCTTTCTCCATTATTAAAAAAGGAAAAAAAAAACAATACCAAAAAAAAAAAAAAAAACCAGACAAACATATGAAAAGCATCATTAAACAGTCCAGATTCCTTTGAAAAGTACCTTATTGACACTTCTGCATACTCTATAAATCCCTCTATGAAATTCTGTGCACCAATGGTGAGCTTTCGAGTAGAAATATAATTTGAGGATTTCAAAGGGGTGGGGGGCTGAACGATGGCTGGGGGGAGGAAAAAAAAATCATAACGGCTCACTATTAAAGGAATTATCATTAATAGAAGCATAAAATGGCATATTACAGTTACAGAGCCCACGAGGGGCTTTTAAAAAGATGACTATAATGAGTAAGGCGGCAGAGGAATTATTTTAATTAGAAGCCCATATCTATTCAATAATTAGCTTGTAAAGGCAAGAACGCACTTTGAATTACTTCCTAAAAACCTAATTGCTAATTGAAACAGAGACTCTAAACTGTTTACCGTCTACAAAACTAACCTTCAAATGTTACTGCCAGTTAATACAGTGTACTATTATTCACAGAATCTCTCCTTATTGTCCTGTAAACCAGCAACCCGACAACAAAGGATGCTTAACGTTTGTCTCGGGCTTCAGGAATCCATGCGCCTTAAGGCTACAAAACAAATCCACAGACTGCAGGTTTGGAAAGGCAACTAATGAAAGCTGGAAAGCTGAATACTGTGAAGAAAAGACAGCGGTATTAAGACCTTTCTTCTTCTAAAAAAAAAAAAAAATAATAATAATAAATAAATAAATAAATAAATAAATAAAAGTTCAAATACATTATGATACAATCCTAATAGGACCATCCATTTCCTGTGCACAACAAATTAAATTACATGACATAAAAAAACACAGTTTTGGTTTTGAGTAACAGAATGTCTGTCACCTGTCCTTGTCAAGGGTGGACTAATCCTGAACCAAGAGCAGCTCTGGGATGTGGACAGGAGTAGAGTGTGTGTGTGTGTGTGTGTGTGTGTGTGTGTGTGTGTGTGTGTGAGAGAGAGAGAGAGAGAGAGAGAGAGAGAGGGGGCGAGCACAAAGTCCACCATTACCTGCACACTGCTGTCCAGGCATCTGCTGTGAGCCACAGGGGGAGGAGGTCCGAGGAAAATGCATCTGCTCTGAGCCTGGGGGAGGCAGAAATCCTACAGAGGAGCTGGGAGGAGAGACAGGCAGGAGGCCTGTTAGCACCTGCAGCAGGAGAAGCACTAAGAAACTGGTGCCTCCTGACCTCTCCCAGCTGCCACACACTACGAGCACTTAAAGAGGCTGACAGTGACAGCACGTTAGGTGTATTGACACCTAAACAGAAAAACACACCAAAATATGCTAAAGCATCTTTGTTATTTTAAAAAAACACACATTATTCATGTAAGCAATTACACACGAGGCACACCGGGGCAGCCTTTACTAAACTACGGGCAGCAATCGTGCCGTTGTACACCACACTCACTGAAGCAGTACCAGGACTTTGGTTACAACAACCAGTCAGGGTTTGCTGGGGCAGTGCAGGCCTGCACTACAAATCACATGAAAGATGGTGCACAGAGAGAGATCCACACATGGGACCAGCACTGTTATATTAAGGCCCAGGAGATACCAAGGCTTATAAATCATTCTGAAGGCGACCTACTAAAGACAGAGCTTTTCTGCAGGCAGCAGGAAAGAGGTGGGGTGTGCCAGTGACCCCCTGCTGTGTCTCAACTTCCAGGCCGTTTCGCATCGGAACTGCTCGGCAAATCAGCACGCAGCAGGGGGTGGGGGTCACGCTGCCCCCGTTCACGCAGCCTGTCACTGTGAACCACAGCTGGTGCCGCAAAGCGGGGAAAGGGGGTCGGGGTGCAGGCACACACACCTCACGCTGTTCTGCTGACTAGGTGGAACGATGCTGTAGTACACGTGCACGCCGGGTGCAGGGAGAGGGCCCTGACCGGACTGGCCGGAAACAACGATTGGCTGCTGGTACGTCTGCTGAGCCACGCCCTGAGAGCCATGTGGCAGAGACACCTGTCCAATTAAATGTTATTTAATTAACCTCTTCTGTAAAATATATCAAACACATGTTAAAAGCGCTTTGTGTTTTTGAACACTAAATCCATACAAAAAAAAAATACATTGCCAGAATGCTGTACCATCACCTGTATTTAATATAGTTTTGGCTCCATCAGATATTTTAAACAATGTTCTTTCACTGCAAAAAAATGGATGAGTACTTCCAGATAATATATTCTAGAGATTACCAGGCTTCTCAGAAAACACATTCACAAATACATGCATACACAACTACAGAAGTACGCATGGAAGCACTGAAAGTGCTGTCATTACGAGTCCTGAGTAGCGTGGGCAAACTACATTTAGATTGGCTGGATCTGCTCACCTGATAAGGAAGCATAGAGGAATACTGGACCATCATGCCTTGCATATGACTCCCCATGGTGCTTGGCTGGCTGCTGACGAGGGCCTGGCCCTGGGGCTGCTGCATGCTGACCACGCTCTGGAACCCCTGTGGCGGACCTGACATCACTGCCTGGTAGCCTGTGAGCGAAGGGGTGGGTGGGGGCACAGGGCAAATTAAGGTCCTAAGGTCAGAGGTCATAAAGACAATACAGTCAATCACAAGACGTTGTCAAACGTACGTGCACTAGTCTGAAACAGCTGTCTTACACAAAGGAAATAAGTACATCGCATATGGTAAATAACACTTCCGAAAAGAGCTGCTTAAAATACTGAAAGATGTTGATTACATTTTAAATTTTTTGCTGTAGACCTATGAAAGCAATAACCAAAATTTCCAGCGAGTAAAACATACTGTTGTACTGCAGCAAAACAAGTGCACGCTTAACACATTCTTCAAGCTCAGCAAGTCTCATTTCGCTGTGGTATAAGGGAAGGGGGGAATGACCTGTGCTAGACACAAAAAGGCTTTGTCTGCAGTTATTCGCGTTACGGACGAGCATCCTTCTAGTAAGGGAGTGTCTGTATGGAGAAAAATGCAATAGGGTCAAGGTTGCGAGGTGAAACCGGTGACTGCCTCGCAGATTCTCCCCGCACGAGGGCTATCGAGGGACCCTGCCTCATAACGGTGATGGGGGGCGGGACTATGGGACTTCTCAGCTTTTCCCAGAGGACGGCAATCAATGTCATTCAGATGACAGAAGTGGGACAAAGGAAATGGATGGCCCCAAAGGCTCGCCACTAGGCTATCTTTGGCGCATTTCTCTCCACTCGGCTTGCAAGCTCGGCAGTTAACTACGTGTCTCTCACCTCCTGGGGTGTGGGGGGAGGAACACAAAAGAGGAGAGGTGCCTTTAACAGAGCCATGTCCCATGCTATAGATTTCACAAAATGTTTCTAATACTAGGTGCCACTTCCTGACAAGGTCTTCACGGAGGAAGGAATGCCACTACATTGTCTCTTCCTGACACTGGCATTCTGTGCTGTTTAGTTGCATTTTTCAAAAGCCTAATAATAGCTTGAATATTGCACAAACAGCAATATTATAAAAAAAAAAAAAAAAAAAAAAAAAAAACGATTTCTACATTCAAGCTGACAAAGAATAAATACATAAATTTAAATACACATTTTAAAAAGCCTACCTACCCACATGATGTAATCACCCATGTGTTAAGAGATTGAGGCTTTATCTCTGGATTTGGGGTGCATAAAAGCTACATGCTTCAAGAATAAATTCCCCAAACCTTACAGTTATGTACAATGAATAGAAATCAAAATACAACAACAGCAACTTGTGCACTCATATCAGCAAACATGAGCAGTTTAAATGAACGGAATTTTACACATTTTATTTCACCTGGCCATTCTCCCCATCCAACACAGTTTACAACACCCAGCTTTATCATCTGAGACATTTTTAATTTTTCAAACCTGACAGTTCTTAAACGTGCATAGCAACTATATTAGGAAGGGTGCTGTTAAAAAGTCAGCATAATTTCATATAATTTCAAAAACGTCCTGAAAGGCTGGTAAATGTGTGTGGAAAACGAATGCAGCAATATATTGCTTTATAATCATAGCGCCGTACACTCCAGACTCAATACGTTCATGAACACAACTTACATTTGTACAACAGAGAACATGTCCATTGAAACACAAAACACCCTGAAATACTAAGAACCTGGACAAAACCTGGCACATTAACAAAACCTCCTGAATCATGCACTATTTATCCCAAAACTGCTAGCAGATGCTTCACGTGGCAATATTCAACAACTGACATAAGAGCTTTAGTGTTAAGGGTCAGACATTATACTAAAGCAGAACCCTCTAATTAATCAGTTCTTAGTTTCCCCCCTCCCCAAACCAATGAATGTGACTGGTTCATCAGTCCCAAGTTTGTGTCCCCCCCAAAGACAATAAGAGGCTGGGAGCCTGAGCCAGCGAAGTGGAGTGAGGGGCTGAAAAAGAGACCGGTTCACTGTGAGAATTGTAGTCCTCTCAAGACAGCGCCCCGGCCCCGGATCCTGCCCCTCTGGTTCAGTCCTCTGACCCACTGCCTTGGATCCAGGCCCAAAGATCCTACAGTCCAATGTCCAAAAATAACTTTGCAGAAACCAGTTTGACCGTTCCCAATTACTCTTGTCAAGATCTGAAATGAGTTGCATTTATATGGAGGAACTGTACTAAAGCAAGAATTTTTTTTTGCCTGAAGACTAGTGGAGAGTCTACCTTGACAGACAGCTTTGTACAAAACACTCTGAACTCCAAGATGCTAGTCAAAATACTCACAGAGTTTACATGGTGCTTAACAGGACAAATGACCACAGCAGAAAGAACAGTCCAAATGTACAGCACACCTAACAGCAGAGAAAATACCAACTGGAGGGAGGGGACCCTTTACTGTAAAGCACTAATGTGGCACCTGAAGCACTCTTGGTATACACTCAGCACAGGGTTACCTGGTGGCTGGGTGGGCGGGGCCATGGGCTGGCTCTGTGGACTGGCATAATGCACAGGGGCAGCATGTGGGTACGGCTGGTTGGAGTGTGGATATTGTCCTGGTGCACAGTAACACGACGGCATCTACAGGACAGATCAACAGTTACCTGTCACCACAGCGTATGACTAAACTTAATTGCAGGGCATACTTCACAGTTCAAGTATAAATGCACATTGGCCCTTTTTTAAAAATTATACAAAACTGTAATTTAAAGCTAACTAAAAGGGCATCTACACATAATGGAGGGCAGTAAAATATAACATTTCCTTTCCATTTTCCCCACAATAACTTTCAGATGTCCAGTTCTATTGAAGGGCCCCACATGGACAGCTCATATGAACCACCTTCAGGCAGACAGGAAGTGATGCAAGTGGCCCTGATCCAGATGGGCCAGTATACCTGGGGCAGGTAGGCCTGATGATGCACGACTGTCTGGTTCACGGGAGGCACCGAAGTAGAATACGTGGGACTGGGGGGTACAGGCTGGCCTGAGGGCGTCACCAAATACCCCCCCTGCTGAGGGGGCTGCAGCACCATAGAGGAGGCGTACATGGCAGTGTGTCCGTCTGCACCTTCCCCTGAGGGCTGACGGGCCAGGTTCATACGACTGAACTGGGCCCCCAGGCTGTCCGGCTGTGGGTCAAGTCAGAAACAGAGCTCAAAAATAAGAACGCAACATCATGGCGTTCGATTAGTCATCCGATTGCCCCTGCTTTTTTTAGACTAAACATTAAATATTTATTGAATTTTGATATTAATTCACTGGAAAGTTTCACTCTCAGAACACAAATTTTCACATCTAGTGCACAATTAATTATTTAAAGATGCACATTTAATTAGCCAGTATGGGACACTTATTAATGGAAAGAGGTCAGAAAAGAGGTTACAGGACGACAACATTTACATGGCAAGCAGAAATGACAAGAACTCATCACAAAAAAAAAAAAAAACAACCATTCAATTAACCACTAAATGATGATTTTTTTTTTTATATTAATTTTTGTTAAACTGCAAACATTTGGAACCCTACAGTTCCAAAAGATTTTGCTAAATTAATGTTTGTATGGAAAACACTTAATTTCAAATCCAAAGTAGCTTCCAACATGTGGATTAGAGTCAAATGTAACTAAAATAAAATAAAAAATATATATATTAAAATCACCAAATCCACTGCATAGTGCTATGACGAAGTCAGAAAAATTAGATCACAAATCACAGGATTAACTTTTATAAAAAAAAAAAAATAATAATAATAATAATAATAATAATAATAATAATCTTCTTCTCTGGTTATTGAAATCAACTAAGAAATTTGAAAACGGTCACATGTAAAATGGCATATATTAAATACACTGCACTACATCAATGACACGACTGTGCTGTACTGAGTGTGCATCTTTACATCGAGGAACACATCATGTAAGAACTTAATCTCTTTGAATTCCACAAATAAATCCAAATAGACATAAAAATGTAAAAAAAAAAAAAAAAAAAATGTATATATGTTAGAAAGCTTTATCAACATATGTATTATTAGCTTTCATAAACGCAGGCATAAATGTAAGGTTTGTTTAGTCACCAGTAAGAGAAAAGGCCTCATTAAATAGTAGTTATTAAAACAGCATAACAATGGTAACACAGAAGGAGGTCAAACATGGAGTGAGAAAAGAGCAGAGGTGTTGAAGGAGAGGTACCACAGTGCACTGCTGGTTAGGAGAGACAGGCAGGAGCTGAGGTGTGTAACAGATCGTAGAGTACTGGAGAGGCTGCGCTGGGGGTGGCAAGGGGCGAATCGGCTGAGGAGGCAACAGAAGCGGAGGTCAGAGTGTTTTAGTCAGAATATGACGACAGGAGTGCTGTTATTATAGGCATGACATTAGTTTACAGAGTGATAATTTGACAGCCATGAACCATTAGAGTGAAGGCATGGATAATAAACGACAATGTTTCTTATCAAGGCCTAACGAAACTAATGGAATAAAGGTGAAGACAATGAATAGACAATAACTTGTCATTTGTCTCAACTTCCGAAAAGGATGACATCAGATGAAACACGTGTTGTCCGTCTATCTGCTTGAGGCTCAGTGACACACCCCATATGGTGGCGTCTTTTTGGCAAACGGCTGCACTGAGTGCTGTTTTTGGGGTGGAGGTGAGGTTCAAGGGACATGGTTGTGGACCAACCTGAGGGAGCACATGATTGGCCGGCTGAGGAAGGTGTGTGGCAGGTAGAGGCGGAGGGGCTGGAGGAGGTGGCAGGTGTAGGGGCTGCTGGCTCCTGCCCTGCTGGGGAGCCGCAGAAGGGCTGTACACCACGGCATTGCCGTCAGGGTTCAAGAACTGATGCCCTGGAAGGAGAAAGGGTGCCACTCATGTACCTAACGGCATATTGGCACCATCAAAGCACATAGGAACAATCCCTTTTCTTTGACATGATCCATACAACTGCCCTGAACTTACAATTGTTTCTCTAGCACAGAGAGCACTGGCGGAACACAGCAAGTACAGCACAATGCAGCACACACATTGACACACAAAACCCAAAAAGCCCCCACGATCTAACACCCTGCTAACTTTAATATTATCACCCACCACCTCCCAACTCCCCACCAAAAAAACCCATTCCATTTGGAGAAGCCTTTTAAAGGGATAATGCCTGGTTTTACTAACGCCAAGGAAAATTGGCCATTAGCAAACTCCTTTACATAAGGTCAATATGCAATCCCACATCCTAGCTGATGGCTGGAATAAATTATTGCAAGGCGTATAACCCCTCTTTCCTGACACACACACACAAAAAAAAAAAGTGGCAGAAAGAACAATGGGGAATGGAATACATTATACATCAGAATTATGATTCATTTTATACATTCAGCAACCAACTGCACACAGCTATGACTACCCAGCATAGCAATGCCCGTTCACTGTCATCACCAGTCACTTCATTGATTTTGGAAGAAAGATTTTTTTTTTTTTTTTTATGCATATCCTTCTGCCATGGAAAATTTTATTTGACGTGAATGCCGGATCATTTGCACATAGTATTATTCTGAATTCTGCTGAATGCACGGTAAAGAGTTTAAGTGGGCTTTCACTTTTTTTTTGTCGAGAGTTAAAAAAAAAAAACCCTGTTAAAACTAATTTTTTTTTAGTTGAGTGTGAAGTGTCTGCACCCACCCAAAAACATTTAGCAAAGATGAACTGTGTGAAAGCACAGCTGTTAAGAACACCATACCACAAGCTCTCACAACCCATCTGCAGAGAACAGAAGAAAAAAAAAAAATAAAAATATTGCTGGAAAACATTGAGATGCTAGTCTGTTAGTTAAACATACAAGATAAAGGAAACACACACACACACACACACACACACACACACACACTCTAGCGGTCCTAAATAGCAGGTACCAACCTGTGTGTGGGTTGACCAGAATACTGCCAGGCGGTATCCCCGCAGCTTCCAACGGAAGCAAATAGTAGCTAGTGTTAGCGGCAGACACAGGGGGGCCGCTCCCACCCCCTTCATGGGACAGAGAGCTAGCAGCAGCACGACCGGCGGGGTAGGCCGCTGATGCAGGCACAGTGTGGCCAGGCTGGGTTAGAGCTGAGACAGGCTGGGGCGCTGGCTGAGACCGAGACAGCGAACCCGTAGAGGACCCTACACTACTAGATGAGTCCGAACCTGGGAAAGGGGAGTAACGAAGAGGTCTTTACCCACAGACGCCACATGCACATTAGTTCAGGAGAGTCACATGACAAAGAGCGCAAGAGCAAAGGCATGCCAACAGCTAAGGTCTCACAGGCTGAACTCATCAATTATGCGACCTTTGCAAATTCACCTGTACAATGTCAAGAAATTAATGACCCAACGAGAAAGGACCGAAACCGCTAATCGTATTTTGTAATGCAAGGTTATATAAACGGGCAGCTACCTTATTCTTTATTTTAATCATATTCAACAAAGCCTGGCATTCAGGCTACATTTCGCATAAATTCATCTGAAGTGTAGTGCACTGGCATGCTGTAAAATTTAATTTTACAGCTGGCCAAATTTCAGAACTACCATAGTGTAGTACACTGCAGGTACAATCATGTCAAATGTCTCCATCTGACTGAAGTGTGATTTATTCACATCTGCCGTGTAGCCAGCAGTAGAGCGTGTGGCAACAAAAATGAATTCAGACTGGACAAAGACCAAGATGTTCACAGTTTTAACGCAAGACAGGTTCAGAATAAAGGGTGAGGCATAAACAAAATCGGGTTAACGTTAGGACACGCATCTTGTGAAAAAAAAAAAAAACAGGACGATTAGCCACAAGCAGGGCATAAGAGCCACATCTATACAAGGGGTCAGGTGTGTCAAAAGCATAGAAGCAGCACGATTTACTGTCATGGAGTACATATACATACTACAGCACATACATGTTCACAATGACTGTGGTGCTCTGCATTTAACCTATCTCCTGGGGGAGCAGTGGAACACTACTATTCCGCGGCCTGGGGAGCGAGTGGGAAGTGCCTTAGCAGGGAAACAGGAAATGGACAGAAGATTTAAATGTGGGTACTAACGCAATAAAACACACGTTTGATAACTGGCTGTTGGCTGCCTGTGAATACCCAGCAGTATGTAGTGTCAGATGGAGTGTTTAAGCAGAACAAACACTGAAACTTTTAAGTCACCGAGGACCTTGGCAGTTATGGATAATCGCCCAGGACAGATTTTACCTAAAAGCTGAGAGACTTAGCAAGAGTTAAATAAGGCACACAGGAACTGGATCGGTGCATTTTCAAAGCAAGCCAGCATCTACCCTGGCCTAATACCCTGGTCAGTCCAGTGACTTCAAAAGAGAGTACTGGTATCTCAGGACTCCAGGCTGGACAGTTACTGCAGGTACCGTGATGATCAACGTGTCAAAACGCCCAGGCGTGTAGCGGTACGAGCCCAACTTACCCGTCTTGGAGAGGCGGCCTGCGCCCTTGCTGCTGCCAGAGCTGTCCCCTCGGATGAGAACCGAGATTCCACTGAAGCTGCTGGCCTTGGTCATTGCGGGCCTCAGGTTCCGGTGGGAGCTGTCTGAGTCCGTGCTGCTCCATGGCCGCGGTTCTGAGTACTTGGGCTCATTCTCCGAGCTGCTCTGCCGGCCACTTGCGGACCGGCCCTCCTTCAACCTGACAAAACAAATCAAACAACGCTGCAAACTCCAAACAACCTTTCGCAACGGACCCCAACTGCCAAAGATGTAGGCACAGGTGGTTAAATTAACCAAACACGCTTCAGATTAAGTAAACTGTACGAATACCTAAAAATCTGCCGTCTTTGCTGGGTGCTGTTAGAACTTTCATCTTCTTGTATCCTAAAAAACAATATGAACAAATTAAAAAAAAAAAAAAATTATAAATAAACAAAATTTAGGCGACAAAGTGTTATTCTTACCGTTTATCTAGCGGGAAGCTTTCAGGACCCTGAAAAGAAAAGGGGGAGGAAAAAAAAAAAAAAACAACCATTTATATTTAGTTAGGCTGATAAATCATCTTAATTGATCATTAAATTAGTTAATTAGAAAATCCACTGAAACCACCAATTAATGTATGTTTGGAGACCTTCAGTTAAGAATGTAACCGGAGCAGAGAGGTACCACTACTGAGGTGGCCCCCTTCAGGATGTGAGCCTTACGTCTTGTGCAAATATCCGCTCCCTGGCACGCTGGTACTCCTCCTCGCGCTCCTCAATGGATTTGCTCCTCCTGTCTTCCCTAAGCCGCATGCGCATCTGCAAGGGCGGCGCCTCCGTCAATTCTGTTCCCCACCAGGTGGAGTCTGGCAAACTCGACTCGGCACCTACCATGTTATCGTCTTTGTCCAGGCTGGCATTGTCCCGCTTCAGGATGTACCTCTTCTGGAAGTCGTCGGTCTTGTCGTCTTTTATGTGCTCCGAAAATTTCTGCTCTGGTCTGGGCAGGGAAGCGTGGAGACACAGGGGTTTAGATGGACCAAACATCAACACAAGGCCATAACATTTTTCCTGAAAGTCTGAAATACAGCATACATTCCTGCCATTCCACAAAGCGTTAACACACGACCGGATTGCTTTCATTTCGACAGACAACCCAGAACTCACATCCTGGTGTTGCCGGTTTTGTTGATGATGACGGACTTGCCAGTGGGGTCCACATTGTGATCCAGCCCAAAGTACGCAGCTACCCTGTGCAGTAACATTCTGTGGTAGGATGTCATAGGGGGAAACTTCCTCCTCTGGCTTCTGTTGATAAGGGAATTAAAGCACTGTAACACTAAAGGGAGACAAAACTACTCCATTACAACTAAGAAATGATGAAACTTACTCATTATTGCTGATAAAATCAAGAATATCCTGTTCCAATTTCAACAGCATCATTCTGTCCCTGAAATGAGAAGCCTATAATTACACTAAGTAGTACTATAGCTTCATTACCATCACATTTTAAAGAAAAAAATCCTAATTTAAGAGAAGCAAAAGATTAGATTGGTATGCTTGTTAACACAATAAAAAAAAAAATCAATTACAATAAAAAAAAACCAAGCAAAATCCTTAAAGTCACATATGAACATGCATACCTGGGGTTGTTTTTTAAAGTGTTTACTAGGAACTCATGGAGGTCAATGCCAGTGGAGTCTGTGTATTCCTGACTGGAATCTAAAACAAAGAGGTGTTAAATAAGAACACGTAACTTAAGATGTGAACCCACAACCATGAGGTTAGAGTAGGCACTAAGCAATAATGAGAGCTGCAAATAGGCAAGGAGAGGACTGTGAGCACAGACACACACCTCTGGACAATGTCCTGTGGCTCATCTTCTCACATCGCTCCAGCTTATCTGTGATTTTCTGCTTCTCCTCATCATCCTTGACAGACGGCTCTTCTTTGTCAACTGACTGGGAAAAGCGCGTCTCGGTTTTGTCCTTCGGGACAAGAGAAAGGGCGACATAAATGTTCTGCCGTTTCCAGTTAATCAACATTTCCCTCAAAAAAAATGCCTGGACACAAGCTGGACTTCCCGTACACTGAGCCGGACTGTCCTTCATGAGTCAGGGAGTTAATTAAAATATATTAAAAGGGCTTTACCTACTCAAATAGTGAGATATGCAGATGGATTTAAGCTATGTAATATATTATTGAAAATCTTCTGGAATGTAAATGAGGCTTTTGCCTTGTGCGCGCCTATTATAGAGATAAGCCTCTCAATGCGTGCATGCGCTCTCTCTCTCTCTCTCACACACACACACACACACACACACACACACACACACACACACACACACACACACACACAC
>JABJVR010004829.1:0-14248 GCA_025773905.1 Chitala chitala | reverse complement strand
CAGACGCGCACACAGACGCGCACACAGACGCGCACACAGACGCGCACACAGACGCGC
This sequence comes from Chitala chitala, assembly GCA_025773905.1. Classification (NCBI taxonomy): domain Eukaryota; kingdom Metazoa; phylum Chordata; class Actinopteri; order Osteoglossiformes; family Notopteridae; genus Chitala; species Chitala chitala. The sequence goes on along the minus strand of JABJVR010004829.1, from coordinate 14,191 downwards.
ACACAGACGCGCACACAGACACGCACACAGACACGCACACAGACACACACACACAGACACTTTTTTTTCTGTGCAAAGACAGCAACATCTCATTCCATTACAAACTGAACGTAATGAATTACAGGCATATAAACCATTTTGTGCTCACTATTTAGGAAGTGACACAATTAATATGATAAGAAAAAGCAAACCAAAAGCAGCAGAGGTAGCATAGTCAGTGATCAGCAAATGCTTAATTACACACATTAGAAGAATTTCTCTAGCAGTCTTTCAATTTATCTGGAAGTTGAATCATGTCAACTGGACTTCTTCTTGATAGGAACATTTCACTACTCATCCAAGTATCTTCTTCATCTGAAGAAGTCGTTTAGCTGACATGATTGAACTTCCAGACAGCTCCAGCTGGATGACTGATAATCTTCACTGACAGTCTTTCGATTTGTGCAAACAGTAATATTTGGACTCCTTTGTGCGGCAAAACACTATATCTGAGTAGGTTTACTGCACATTGTTCAACTCAGGTCCAAAATGTGTCTGCGTGTGTTTCCCCTACCTAAAGATCCAATCCCTCACAATCCTATACTGTAAATGTCTCGTGAACATGACCAGAACCTCTGGAGAACAGACAAGACTTTCTGTGACTGGCAACATGGTAATCCCAACCACCGTGGAAATTGCTGTTTCATCCCTCATTAAGATTAAGGATTGAGGTAAAACCAGATGAAGAAGAAACCAAGATGAGATGAAGGATGTGCAAGTTGAGATGAACTTGTCCAACCCTTCAGTAATGCCTCTGTGAAACTTCCTAACCTGGAAACCAAAGTTCCACATCAATCCTGTACATCTGAACACTGTCGCCCATTCATAAAATCACCGGTTCACCACTTCATCATTGAGCTCGTAATAGTCCTGGTTGACCTCAGATGCTCAGACCCAAGGTGGCCATCAGTCAGTCGGGGCTCATTTTATAAAGGAAGCTCTTCCTCCTGCCAAGGGCTGTCAGCTTGCAGCACGAACTAGGACCAATACACTGTCGACCACGCAAATGCCTGCAGAAAGTCCTCAGTCAGCATGGTGTTACAGAAGCCTTTGTGTGGGACCCAAGTTGACAGGACTGTGCTGTGTTCAGAGGCAACACTGGTGCTGGCACACAAACACTGGCCCAGTGTGGCCCGCAAACACTTACACCACACATTAACACGACGGGTGAAAGCTCGTGATTACTGTTCTACTAGAGTGGACCCGTAAAGATGGTTTGCGGCTCTCCCTGCAAAAAAGTCTTACATCCTCTTTTGCTCACACATGGCTTTGCACATGCTGACCACCGGCATCAAGTCAGTGACGCCCGCTCCGCTTCCAGTCAGCACCAGGATGAGCACTGGTGAACCCTAGAGACATGCCTGGAAAAGCAAATTCCAGCACATTCTGCACGGTGCAGGGAAAACATGTCAGCTGGTATCGGAAGCTCTGAGGAAAATACCTGCTCACAGGATCAGACAAACAGACTTATGTAATCATGACACTGTACTTCCGCTTATCTTCAGAAACAAAATATGTGATGAGTCGTAACGCTCATTAGCCATACTGTACATCTATATGTAAGATGTTTATAAGCTGTAGACAACATACACATAAATACGTTGGGTTGCAACAGTGGTTCTGTAGAATTCTTTCCTGCTACTCAGTAGACCTGGGAATTACAATCCAGGGAACTATCTCCCCAAGCTACAGGTTCCTTTGGTGACCATAAGGCTGTGTAAACCTTATGCAAATCCAGAACGGAGCTTCAAAGGCATGCAACAGCCTGGCAGCTCCGGCACCAAAGCTGGGGAAAAGCATTGTGCTTTGCAGTCCTTTGGACACTCCTATATACATGAAGAATGGCAGGGAAAGGGAAAAGAAAAGCAAGCATATACACCCGTGAAAAAATGAAATATGGGGATGCTAGGTGAATACTGAAGACTTCAAGAAAATTTATATTATATAGTCTCAGAACTGGCAGGCTCATTCAGAAACAAAAAAATAAGCCTGCAAGCGAGTGCAAAGCATCAGTGCAAACAAGACTGTGCTCACCTCCCTGGGGCCTCTGCAGCACGGCTGGCCTGCATAAAAGCCTCTGCCCCACCCCCCACCTCACGCGGCACTCTGCTGCCACTCCACCCTCCAGGGGGGCTCCACATGCCTGTCAGCAGAGCCTTCAAAAAATCTGACCTCTGCCAGGCATTTAAAAAAGACAGCAGGCAATTAATCTTGTGTGGTGGCGCAGTTTGGAAGCAGGAGGGAAACACGCTCCACGTTCTGAGGAATCAGGTGTCCCCATGCCACATGCTAATTGAAATCACGTTTCGTGGAATTTCGGGACCAAGTGCAAGATCAAATTTCAGTCATCAACGACCATAAAGCCATAAAGTACCGAATTCCAGAAATTCCGGGAAGTTGGAGTCCGAACAATTAAATCAGCCTTCACTATCTTTTATTATTGCCCCCAAGATGACAATTAAGTGCCACAGTTAGTGCCGGCTGTGAGTGCTACATCAAAGCAAAGGCCGGCAACTGCAAAGATCCTTCTAACAATAACAAGCCATGGGGCCTGACAAACAACTAGGATTTTCCACCCTTTTTCTGGCTGAAAACCCAATTTCACTCTGTAGCCAACAGGCAATAAAATAAATTTCGCTAATCTGCAATGAACAACGCTTTGTTTCGGAATTTATGGACGCACTCAAACCCGTTTACTGGTGTTTTTACAATGCACATTAGTCATCCATTTGGACTTGCTGTCTTTGTCAAACAAAATGACAGTTTAAGCTGGGGCAAATTCTTAACCTAGAAATAACGAATGAGCATCACACAAAAGTTAGACATCTACGGTAAAACCAGAACTCTGACCTCAAAAAAATTACACTTACAATTATACTACATTAAAATAAAGCTGTAAAACAAGACTCTAGATTAATTACAGTAGCATATAACCACCAGGACAGATCAGCGTTGTCCCAAGGTAAACTAGTTTTGCTTTAAAAACAAACAGCATTTGACTCCAGGTGATCAGACAAAAACAGACCAATTGTAGACACTGAAAAAGACCAAATTAGTCCCAAAGCACAGGATTTCTTCCTATAGCAGTATACATGTTAGACCCACAGCTGCTTCACTATAAGAGCACATCAAACTAGACCCAAAGCACTGGTGCCTGGCTACGTACCTGCTCATAAACATTCCATAGAAAAGGCCAAGGGCCCGTGGAAAAAAAAAAAAAAAACAGCACGTGTCCCTCTGAGCCAGGAGAGAGATCAGTCCAGATTCTGCTCATGAAGAGCTCAAAGAAAGCGAAGCTGCAAAGCACTTAACGCAAATTAACACAACGCACATGGTGGCACTACTTATGCCGCACCATAATGTGGGAAAGAAAAAATGTAGTAAGTGCTCCAACTGCTCTTAGCAGCTTACCAGAACTTCAATTGTACACTTCAAGGCACATCTGATTAACTAAAAAAAAAAAAAAAACTACAAAGGATCAAAGAGCAAATGAAACTTTCAAATATGTGATTTGCATTACATTTGCAAATCAAAATGTTAACAGAAAGGATTGTGAAAGTGCATAAGGATGAGAGAAAAGCGCTGGCTTACATATAAAAGCTGGAGATAAGTACAAATCAACCCAAAGACTAACACACATCGTGGGGAATTCTTGTACTTGCTATAATTCCACAGCATGAGAGGTTGTGGTTTTGAGAAACTGTTGTGTTTGTACGGTTACAGCTTGGGCTAAGACAAACCATGGCAACCGAACCTGACTGTTTGAGCATGCTTAGAAGCAGGGGTGTCATGGGGGCAGTGGGCGACTGGTCTTACACACTAAATGTACAGGTCAGGCCTCTGGGACCTGTTAAAGCTGCTCATACAAGAGGGATGCAACAGCTCCCCGAAAAAAACCAAACCATTCAATTTGGCCTCCACGGTTCAGTGCAAGTAGCCAAACCGCAGTTATGATTAATAATTTTGTCATTGTGGTGTCTGCTTTAAAAACGTTTTTAGAGCAGCTAACTTAACTGCAAGAACAGATGTAAACATTTTCTGTGTGGACATCACATGTAGGAGCTGCAGCCAATCAACAGCTAGTTAATGCTTTGCAGGTTCATTCCAGTTCGATAATGAAAAACCAAACACGGCGAGATGTGGAAGCGAAACAGTGGAGCCCAATATGTTACTTTTAAAGAAAACACATGTAGAAAATGTATTTGAAATTGAGTTTTTTGTTTATACAAATTACAATACCAAGAGACTTTTAAACTGTTGAATCATGCACATATCCACTGTATAAAAACACTGCGACAGCCCACACTAAAACAGCTTTGTGCAAGTCAGCATTGAGAGCCCTTGCCATGGCTGTCTGCAGCCAATCTTCATGCCCTCTGGGCTCAGGAGGTGAAACTGAGCTGGCTCAGAACTGCCCTACAACAGCAGGCCCAGGTGTCCAAGTCAGACAGACATTGCTATCTTTCATCAGCTTTCATCAGCTCACCAGACCCAGTTTGGCTTGTGACCTTCTCAATCCCCACAGACCAGTCAAAGTAAGTGTGAATATCAATGCAGTTTCAGTCATTCTCAATCTCTTCTACATCCTCACCACTACAAGAAGTAGGTGATATTTAGCCAAACTGTTGTAGAAGAATGTCAAGATATCCATTTCAAGACCTGCAGGCCATCAAAGTCAATGGAGTGGTTTTGAGGCTGTGCCCCTTCAAACACAAACATCATTTCATAATTTTCTCACCCACAGCATAATTTTATCATTAAAGTCAGAGGTCACATACTGCTAGAACAAAGACTCTGAGCCCATAAATCTGCTTTAGCTCTAGAAAAACAAAGCATAATCATGCAGAAAAGAAATGCAATATCACAGATGTAATCCATGGATGAAAACAAATTAAATATGACCACTGTTCCGAGTTACGGGTACCACAATAAAACTGAGCTCTTTGATATCCCATGCCAATTGTCTTTTCCACTTGCCTTGGCACTGAGTTTGTAAACATTTCCTCTACACCTTCCGAAATTCTCATAAAACTCTGTGCCCCAAGTGACAAACAGGCACAAGTGTGTGCCTCTGAGGTCCACTGAAAGGTACAAGTGGTATCACCTTGCAGTGGAGTAGAATGTGATCAACAGGAAATGTGCTGGGAAAAAGGGCACACACACAGTGACCTAAACTGGACATCTCATTCAGAAACTATCCTGACAGGGGTTCCTCATCTCTCTTCAAAAATATTTTTATAAACTCATTCAGCTTTACTTATGAAAATAAATATAACGAAAAACAAAGAATCTTCATCCAGACACATAACGCTAGGATACCGTTAGAAAAAAAACACTCTGCACTTGTCTCTGAACCACATGGAAAAGACGATGGTTGAATAACGATGCTTGGAGGACAGTGACAATTAGACTGGGCTGTTCTTATACCCCACAAGTGGGCTAAGAGACAGCAGAAAATTCCAGCACTGTCAGGTCAAATCTGGAGACAGCCACCTCTGTATTAGCCAAACAGGAGCACCTCTGTTCTGTGTGCGCGTGTGGACACAGCCAAAACTGCACATTAAAAAACCACTTACAAAAGCTACAGTTTAGTAGAAAGACCAAGTGAAACAGTAAAAAAATGTCACGACACAATTATTTCTACTCATAACCAGTGGGCAATTTGTAAAAACAAAAAAGAAGGACATTTTATTAAATAATACTTTAATGTACCTTTGAAATTCATAAGAAATTTCTTATCAAATGCACAGTATATTCACAAACTGTATGGTGAAAATACAGAAATTAATCATTTTGTCTTTGTGATGTCTAGCAGGCCAGTGTTAATGCTTGCTAGTTTGAGCAGCCTAGAGTACAGTAGCACAATCATAATAGTTCTGCTGAAATTTATCTACTGTTGCACATAAGAAATATTATTTAATAAAGTTAGCCCAATAGTGAGGATAAAATGCACCCCTACCAGAGATGATAACAAGAATGCATGACCAGAATGGGGGATATCAAAAGCAGAAGCAGAGAGACAACAACAAAAGCTGAGTATATGTTCAACATCCCACTCTTATCCATGACGGTTCATCTATATGGTGAACAGCAGTTCAACTGACAGATGCTAATACAGCTCTTAACCCAAGGTTAGGAGAAGTGGAGCACCAATCTGTTTTGTCTTTCATAGATTCCACTGGTGCCACCAAGTTCAAGCAACACTGGCCATGCATCATAAATCATACTTTTATATAGTTTGCTATAAAAGGGCTTGCCTCCTTTACATATTGCAGGTGCAAATACACTTGTTTTTCCTTTAAACCAACTACAGGTTATCTGGCAGAATGCAGGATCACTCATTGATTGCAACATGTAAGTGTCTGACAATCATGGAATACATCAAAGAACCCAGCACGTCCTTGCAGGATACAGCCCTTATAGAACCTGAAGTGGAGACCAAAACTGCAGAGAAAGACTACGCTGCCTTGGTTAAACAGTCAGGGACACAAGACCAGAGCACCCTTATAATCCTTATCCACACAGAACAAGGGCTCTGAGGCATAAAGTAAGGTCAGTGGTCAAGAGTGTTTGTAAACCCCAAGAGAAAGGATAACAGCTCACTGAACTTCACAGCACCGGCTTGTCAAACCAAACTAGACATGCGTCAAACCAAACTAGACTACTCTTCCATCACCACCTGTGAGTGAAGGTCACATATGCATGTTAAGGGTGCATTTAAACTGCCAGTCAAACTGTTTACCTGTGAAACCCCAAGAGGGAAATGTCAGCCACCCTTTTGCATTCTTAGAAAAACCACTGACTCTAAGGCCAGCCCACAGTTGAGTGGGATACGTATTTTGAAAAAAATAAGTACAGACATAAACATGCTTCATCGGTTTGTATCCTTAATTAAGCATGTTTGATTAGCAAATAAACTGTTACATAATAATCTAATTTTGCCTTAGCTGACTCACCATTTAGAAAAAAAGGAAAAATCTGATTTAGAGAAAAGCCAAGAAGAAAGATCTTGGGCTTTGGCAGACATGAAACTGAGAATAGTTTCACTACAAAGGCACCCCATAAAAATACCATTCAAAATTCCCCAGTGAATTCGGTTAATAAATGGTTCCAGCACCAGTAAGCCAAAACGTCAAAATCGAAAAAACGGGCAAAATAAATCAAGGCTACACTGGCCCCGTGTCAGGATAACGGCTATCAGACACATTACGAACATGTAAACATGAATGCAAACATATGAGAAAAAAAAGTTAGAAATAAAACATTAAGGAGAGCATTCAGTTGCATCAATAAAAAAACAAAAGAAAAAGTTTTAAAATATTTAACCTTCAGTTGAACAAATCATAGCAATTCTATAGTGCTCTAAGTCTAATAGTTAATTAATTTATTTTCCAAACTGTTAATCAACCAACAGCAGAGCTCAGGGTGCAAAACCATGACACTCTGGGCAGGAACAGCTCATACATACACACGAAACATTAGTGTGTGAGCACACACACACGTGTGCCCGACACCACGTTTCCTAACTCCCTTGAATATTATGAGAATAAATACATTGAAGCATGGCATCCAAACATGGAGACAAAAACCAATACTGAACTGTACTCTAATGCAAGTCCCATGCATATTTTCCACATTCAGACAATGAACTTAGTCTGCTGTTCCACTAGGGGGGCTGCACCTGAAATCCATGCCACATTACATATCTGTCAGTACACCCCCCCAACTCAACCCCATCTGACCTCTACATAGCTGCTTCCCCAGAGGTCTTGCCCAATAGGAACAGGACTAAGAATGGGTGGAGGGCACTGGTATGTACATCCGCTGTCTGATGGACAGAGGCACTGCAAGCATGTGGAATCACTTGCTTTCCATGGACGGAATGCAACGCTCTCTTTCTCACAGAACCATTGCTCAACTCCAAACACTCTTGTGCTCTTGTAACAACTAGTTTGGGGAGAAACAGCTTTATCCCTCACTAAGGAATATAAAAGAAAAGAGCCAGATGTTGACAGCAACAACAGTCCGCAGTGTGCCCTGTATCACACAGACAATGCACTGGGGCCCACGAGAAACATGAAGGTTACTCCTTTGAGTGCCAACAGGGCTGCTGCTGTTGTACTCTTGCATAAACCAATTAACTTGAATATATTCATTAAAACATCCCGGTAAAAAGAATAATTGGTATAACGAAGTGGTGTTGCTAAAAAGCATCAACTAAGCAAAGAGGGCCTCTTGTGTGAGGAATGTGACCCTGTGGACTGAAGTACATCCACAGATGTCTGGAAGTTTTATTGGAAAGCAATGACCTATAACCTTGTCAGCAGATGATATGGTATTGCAACACTTATGAAATTCCACAAATATGCTATGGAATACAGCATCTAACACATCTCATTCACCTACAAACCCCCTAAGTGAAAGTAACACAAGCTTCAGATGTGTCGGCAGTAAGGAGAACAATACAAACCGTAAAGCTGGACAGAGATCAGTCTTGCCCCCCCGCCCTCCATTAATTGAATTGAGGACACTATACAACAGCTCTGCTTTTGATTTTTCTTAGCACACTATCCCACTGCTCATACCACGCAGGCTGAAATCTTTAAACACAAAGTTTTGGGCTGACCCATACTAACCTTCCCCGATACCCTTCTTGCATAATCGTTCCACTCTAGTTTATTCTCAATCACAACACGGATAACCTCAATAAGTACCATGTGCTGCTAGGACCTTGCAATAAACGATATAATAATTTCAATAAACTGAATTGACAAGCTGCCAGCTCAAGTCCCTGCCCATTATGAGCGAACAGCATGTGTCACATGTGGGAGAAAAATGCACCATATCATGGTCGTGCTTTATGTTGACGATGACGATGAGATTTTACAAGTTTTACAGAGGAGCAGCAGGGCAGCGTGTGCACATGCGCATGCATTCATCTTGACACATAACACATACCTGCAACCAGACATATTCCTAAAGTACTTTTCCCATTAAAAAATTTGGGTCTGCTGGGTAAATGTTGCCTAATCTTGGGTCTGCATGAGGTTTTGCATTGTACCCTGCACTCAACCCCACCTCCATCTTACCTCCCTGCTGAATTCATCCCAGGACCAAAACAAGTTACCTAGTGCTCATCTCCATTTACATTTGATTTATTAATTTAGTAGACACTTTTGTCCAAAGTGAATTGCAAATGACACATACAGGCTGCAACAAAATTGGTTCTCTGCATTTAACCCATCCCTTGGGGGAGCAGTAGGCAGCCTTAATAGGCACCCGGGGAGCTAGCGTTGAATGTCTTGCTCAGGGACACATCTGGTGGCTGAGGTGGGAAAATACATAAGATGTAAAGAGTGAGCTACTGTCTTGTAACACCAAGCACAAGCATCTTTAGCAATGCATTTTATTCAAATGAAGGGTATTTACATCAGATTTAACCAGCAACATAAATTGTACTACAAACACCAGCATAAATTTGTTTAATTCTACTGTTCCTATTCATTGGCTACCTCAAACCTTTGAATTAATCTCTCTGACTACTCACATTCAACCATGTAATCAAATAAATCAACAAAGAATGGCCTGTCGGTGGAAGATCAGTGGCACATTCTAGAATGATGCCTTAACAGCTAAAAAAACAGCTTATTTAGACCAAAATGAATAATTAATCCAATTCCTGTATTAAATGGACAAAGAGCATATTCTGTCACAAAAACCTGTATGAGTCAATTTTGAGTGAAAAGGCATTCTAACAAATGTGTAATAAAATCCTTGAGGTGAATACAGGTCTCTTAATAGAGTAATTAACCATTACAAGAAAAAAGCACTCTTTCTGTATATAAGAAAGTAAATCACAATAGATCAAAGCAACACTCTTCTAAAACAAGAGTAGGTCTATCATCCGGAAACCACATCCTTAACCACTTTCTTTTTGCAAAACCAAGGCCACTCCCACTGCAGGTGTAAACAAAAAAAATGCAAACACATTCAGTATTGTACGTTGAACAATAAAAACAAAAATAATACTTGTATATTTGCTTTAAATTATTGTTATGCACTATACACTCAAGTATATTTTGTAATTAATTAGATAATTTAAAGCAGTGCTTAGGTTATTATTTGCACTGAGTACATAATTTTCATGCAACAATTCAACTAACACATACCATCATAAAACAGTTCTTAAGGGAACTGCATAATCCATGTAATATACTGTGATGATGCAGTTTTAGGATCAGCAGTTAGAGCATTCACGTGTGTAATTAGAAGTATATTTTAGCAAATTTTTAAAAATAAATGGACTGTTGCATAACATTCTGCCACCATGCTGGAGTACACAGGAAAAAAAAAGAGAAAGACGAACTATCCCATCCAATACATTTCTTATTCACTCAACACCGACCGCGCCGTCAATAGATACCATGCAGAGGAATGACATCGAGTGTTGTGGTTGCGTACCGTGTTACAATAAATGTGACTTATCTATTAACAAAACAGTAGTGACAGGGTGCGACGTTTCACAGAATCAACACATGGACGGAGTAACTCATTTTGAAACAACTGGTGCAACTTCTGCAAACATCACTCTGGAGTATTGCTTTGGTGCTGGGGCTTATTAACTACAGAAAAAGCTAAATGTAAAAAAAAAAAAAAAAAAAAAAAAAAAAAACCCGACCCGTAAAAAAAAAAAAAAAACACCAAATTAAACCCCCAACATAAAATGTTAAATAAACAAAAAATTAAAAAAAAAAAAAAAAATTACGCACAAGTGACATTTACATGTGGAAACCCGTTTCAGCAAGTGTCACGCTGAGGTGAGAACCTTTACTGCGTTTGCATCCATACCTGTCTAATCGAGGGATACCAAAACCAAGTCAAACTAGTGTGAAACACGAAATCACTACATTTCTTTATCAAGGGGGGAGGGGGGGTGCAACGCAAACATACTGTCCCTGATGAACCCGGAATGTTACACCTCATCACTGCAATCACATGCACGAATGCACTGAGAGGTGGATGTTCAAAAGCATTGTTTTTCTCGTCCCTTTGTGAAAGTGATCCCAGGACGTCATTCATTATTTATTCAAGCAGGATGTGACAGGATCCCTGCTGGAAAGTTTACTTACTGCATGCCTAGATGTACCTGTGGTTCCCTGTCCGCTACCTGAAAGGTTTTAAGTTACAAAGTAGAAACAGACCAAACAGATGACCGTAAAATGTAATTAACATTATTTTATAATAATAATAATAATAAACAACAAAGAGTGAGTAATTGTCCAACATCCAGTCTCTTGAGCGCCTACACAGTTGCTGACCACTCGGCCTGCGGAAACTATGCTCATAGTGAATCTCAATGACTGACAGAGTTGAAAACTCACCCGCCTTGTCGTGATCATATCCCACGACAATTAAATAATCGGCCAGCCTCGCCATTTCCGTTTTTTTGCACGATGTCCTTCAGTACAATTCAGCATTTTACTTTTCCAAAAGGGACAGCCATGTTTGATACAAAGGGCAGTAATGCGCATGCGTACGGCAGCGAAAGCCCAGGCGTGGGTGTGGGCTGCCCAGTGTGTAAACAAAAACAAAAAATCAACCTGCTATGGGACTGGGATTCCCAAACGCTCATCTGGATCTGTGGAATTCCGGGGAAGGGCGGGGGAAGCTAAAAATGGAGATGACGTTCCTCTGGGTGTGCAAACAACAATAATATAAATCATAAAATATAATATTCTCAGGAATAAAAACGAGGAATGTGGGATCTCTTGGGTATTGCATGGGTTTGTGAAAACGGTTTCTGATGGAAAAGCATGGCGCAATTACAAAAGCATTTTATATCATGCCTGCCAGAACATTTTTAAAACTGATAAAACTTCCATCTAGCCTAAACCATTACAACAATTTCATTAGTATGTTAGAAAGTACAGTACTGTACTGTACTTCAAACTTCTGAATGCGGTAAAATTAATGGCAAATACGTACACAAATAAATGGCTACAGTATCTTTGCTGCAACAGGTGCACATGTAATCCTGCTTCGGAGTATCTATGTCTTGGAATGAGTGATCGAGCGGGAATTATCATTCAAATCTGCATACTCTCATGCTAAGAAAAATTAAGTTAAAACAGGACATGTAATTCGGTTAATATAAATAGGCTGAGGATTATACAGTAGTTGGGATTTTCGTACTAAATGCGTAGTACTCTTCATCGTGAGATGCCCGCAATAAATTTAAAAAGAATTTAACAGAAGTATAGCCTTGTTCTAGTTTATACTGATGTAGATATAGAAAACAAAATGTTCCCAGAACATTTACTAACATTCCCAAAACGTTTTTTTATTATTATTATTATTATTATTATTATTATTATTATTAAATGTTCTGGGATGTTTCCTGTGTCTTACAATGAGTATAGCGAATCGTTTATAACATCTGTACGCAGTGTTCAGATGGTTCTAACTATATAGCTGTGTTACGTTAATTGCACCAATAAAGCGCTTTACTAACACCAAACCACTGGCAGCTAAAACAACCTTTCAAAACCTGTGATATTACGACACAAAGACAAATTCCAAGAATTATAAAGTGCAAGACCACAATAGTAAAATAAACTTTTTAGTACGTGTTTAAAGTTAAAAACTGCCACAAAGAAAATTCGTACGTATTTTATTTTCAAAAAAGAATGTGAATTTTAAACATACCGTATAATTTGAAAAATAATTTTCAACCAAACTTTTCAAAGCCAATAAAATTAAATTTGCACATATTAATGTTTTCTCCAGTTTTTTTTAACTAAAACTACAATTAAGTGAAATGTTTTAAGAATTGGTATTTAAATAAAAGCGGTCAATAAAGAAAAAAATTAAGGAAACATTTTGTACACGAGTATGCAAATGTTTATTGTTCGTTTGAAAACATCATGGCTGAGTTTATACTATGTACTGTGGCGTCTGCTAATACTATCTAGAGACAAAGCAATTTCTTTGCCGTTATCTTAAATATCCATCAGAATATGGACAGAAGTCAGTTTTAGATTATTAATTATCTTGATTACCTCAAGAGCTAATAAGCAACATGGTTATTTAGATTCACAAACTGCCGTGAAGTTTTAAATAAACATTTTGGCTCACCCAGTCCTTATTGCCTACTTTACAGCAAAGAAAATAACCCCAAAGAATAGTGCCCTAGCCTTGTTAAAAATCTGATAATATAGCGTCACAAGCTCTTTTGTATTGTACATTGTATTTTGGGGGTCATGTAACCGTGACAATGCTGGAATACAAGAAAACCGTGTCATGAATAGAATAAGTATGGAATAAGTGTGAAATACAGCTTGAGAAAAAGCTATGTCATTGACCCCATTGGGTGTCACCACAAATAATGAGTATGTATACATACCAACTTGCACCCCCTGGAGGCCATTTTCACTGCCAGAATGAAATAGACCCTCAGGTGAACATGACTGGGTACAACACATGCATTGTAGGACATGTGCTGTCAGAACAGTCACCATTCATGTGACCAACAAGCTATGTAAACAGGCCAAAAACAATTGCGCAAACACTAAACAAAACACCATATAAGGGTAAAATCACTAATACACTAACAAATTACTGTTATGCTGGAGGCAAACAGAATTGTTATCAAATTGCTATGGACTTACACAATACATTTTTTACATTTTTCATTCCAATGTCATGGTTAAAATCACGTTCTATGAATTACGTGTAAGGTGGGAATAAAACAAAGCCAAATGGGTTTTATAGCTTCATCAAAGTCTGAATAATGCAAGACTAATCAAAAACAAATTAATTAATCAAAGCACCTGGTCTAAAAATAAGTTGATTTGTTGATACCATATCCAACTGACTGCTTATCACTGAGCATTTCTTTATAACGATATTAGAAAGTGACATAAGGTGTTCTACAGTGGCAGAGGACAGTAAAGGTGTTCTACAGTGATGTGACAGTAAAGGTGTTCTACGGTGATGTGACAGTAAAGGTGTTCTACAGTGATGTGACAGTAAAGGTGTTCTACAGTGGCACGGGACAGTAAAGGTGTTCTACGGTGATGTGACAGTAAAGGTGTTCTACGGTGATGTGACAGTAAAGGTGTTCTACAGTGATGTGACAGTAAAGGTGTTCTAC
>JABJVR010004827.1:0-14251 GCA_025773905.1 Chitala chitala | reverse complement strand
ATAAAACATTTCTGAATTTGTCAGTGCTGTGACTCCAGTTTTGCAATACATTAAACTTGTACTTTTATGAATATTGTCAAAATACACTTAGCTGAAACCTGCAAGGTTTTACCTGTCAAAAATGTCACAAAACAGCAACTCCTGTAAAGCGCATGAATGTGCATGCATGTCATTGTGTCACAACGTCACTGATGACTGTGACGGAGGTGACAATCTGGCAAAGGGCGATGACAAGTCAGAATGAGAGGCTGACTGATTTCAGGACTGAGATCACTGGCTTCCTCCTTAAAAGACTCATTCTCTTGCTTTGCTAATTGTGTTGGGTGACAAGAAAACAGGTTTGATTTTAAGGTGGCACTGCCGCTTGCTTCATATATGCCACTCTCACTCTAAAGGAGCATTAGAACATTCATCAGCAGCCTTTCACAGTGAGAAAGCATCCACCCACCTTCACACACACACCAACACCACCACCACCCAAGTGGCCCTCTCTCTAGCTACCATCAGCTAATAGTGAAGGACAGTCGGGGTTTCCAGCTACAGGGGAGCCAAGAGGCAAGACTTCCACAGTTTCACCTGTCAGGATGATGAGACAGCATTTGCAGGTAAGCCTAGGACTGCAGGCTGCTCCCTGTGGTGGGGACCAAATTGCTGGTGACGCAGCATGACTGTCACATCTGTACAGCTGCTGGAAGCCCAGAGAATATTCCAACAGAACGAGTAGGTTGGCATGGCCCGGACTTCTAAATGTACTCAGCACATGCTGTCATAAAAGTGTAGCAGTCGATCACCCCAAGACAGAAGATTTCTCAAGAAGCTCTTCACCCCAGAGAAATGCAGACCACAGATGACTGGTGTAATAGCTGCCCTGTATCTCTTAGGGTTGAGCCCATTACAGATAATCTACAATCTGTTCTCAAGAGTACATTTCGCTGCCTCCCAGCTGAGCTTTACCCTCACCCCCCCCCCCTCCAAAAGTACCGCAGACTAGGTCTGGGAGATCTGAGGTGAATGGGTGCCCCACCAGCACACTGGAGGGGGCTGGCCATGCTTTACCATGCTGAATGCTGATTTCGGGCCCCCACTGGAGCGTGGGGCTAATCAGCATGAGTCATTACTGCCACAGGCCCCTGGAGCACACAGGCTCTGCTCTGACCTGAAAAAAGTACACTTAGGAATGTGGTACAGAACAGAGCTGTCAGATGCCTTCCAGTCAGGATGGAAACCCTGCAGCTAAAAGCCATATGCAATGATAAACATATAGGTCTGAACTGACGTTGCAAGAAATAGGGTGAAACTCTATACTGCATGGTCCAGCCTGGATATAAGAGAATGATTAGTACATACACTCACCATCAATCGGTCTATCCTATACTTTACTTTGTAGCCACACTGTTTTAGGATTTTAACTGGCTTAATATAATGCTAACTTTCATCTCCACCAGAAGCACTCTTGTCATTTTAAAACCTATGCTTTTTACATTTAACTGACACCTTTATCCAAAGCCATCTACAACATCTCACATAAACATTACAGCAATATTGATTGCCTGTATTTAGCCCCCCCCTCCCCCCGATGGGAGCCGTGGGTAGCCACATGCAGCCCCTGGGGAGGTAGTGTTGAGTGTCTAGCTCAAGGAGGCACCTGGTGGCTGGACTGGGATTCAAACCAGGAGAGTTCACCATCCCAGCCTGATGTTCTGCCCATAGCACTTCATTGGTTTTACATTTTTATCCATCTTTAATGTTAGCATCTACCAAATCACCTATGTCAAGAACCACAACAGACGTTATGAAACTAAAACAGGCAAATATAAATTATTTTTCTCTGTGCTATGTATTCTAACATGATTTACGGAATACGCAAATCTTGCTTACCTTTCTCACAGAAAACTATGATAGTTCTGGGTTGTTTTAATTGATGCTACACCCAGAAAATATTAATGTCTATCAAGCATCCAGGTATAGCCAGACTTTCTGTATATTGTATTGCTGTTTGATTGCCAATTTTTATACTAGTGCATGACGTTTGAGCTGTCATACATTCCTGCGACACATAAAGACTTCATGATGAAGGAGCTCCTGTCCATGCCTGAAGTCCATTCTTCACATGCCTATGAATGGTTCTTTCTTGTCAAATAACCTCAAGGGTCACATTCATAATGCTAACATTTTAAGGCACTTAGTCTCTTCACAGCTGTCTGCACTTTTGCACAAGCGTATATATTTCTCAGAAAGCCGACATTATACATTATACTAACAATTGAATGTAGTGCCAACTTGACCCATGGGTATACATTATCTGTGGATTTCCAACTCAGTGCCTCAGACCTTTAAAAACCACAAGGAAAGTAGCAAACCTCACATCTGGTACCCATCGCCTTGCATTTCACGTCTTTTGCCAATGTCCTGGCTCAGGCACAATGACATTGTATATACAGAGAAAGTCTTGAATATTGACATGTAACAGTAAATAATAACGTTTATTGAATTTGATGGTTTTTTTTCCCAATTAATAGACATGTCTTCTCTTTTCTGTCTGGTATCATAAACACCAAGTAAAGCTACGTCAATCTAAAGTCAAATATGTTGAAAAAAAAGTCTTTATTAGCGCAAATTGAGTTTTCTAGGTTATTACTTCTTTAGTTATGCCAGTTTAAGATATATTACTCGATAATTCCTTAAATATTCCTTGAGCATTACAATTAGCTCATGACAACTTGATTATTAACTACATTATTAAATGTGATTAGTTAAGTGTAAGCAAAAGTATATGTGTTCACAAGAAAAACAGCAATAGTCATGAATTTGGGAAAGTAAATATTAAGATTTGAAGACTAATAATCTTCCTCCTACATAGCATATGGGATAGTTTGTAGTATGGGATAGTGTGTAATATGGGATAGTGTGTAATATGGGATAGTGTTTTGGCATGAATGGTACCAAACCATTTGAGAATTTTATGTTTGAAAGTAAGATAAATGGATTAAAAATGAATGATATACCAATCTTTTAAAGTCCCCCGGACTATTTTCATATTTCCTGTTGACTCCTCATATATTATGCACCATAAAGATCTTTGAAATGTTCTGAATTTATGTAACTTCATGACCATATATTTTTAGATAAATTAAAGACTAAAGGTATCATGCAAATATGAAATAAAAGCTTCAGTGACATGCTTTCCAGCTTCTCCTGAGGGTGGACAGTCAGGTGCAATAAAGTGCAGTTTGTATTAAGGGGACCTTGCAGAGAGGAAACACAGAAACCCAAACGCATGATCATGAGGATCGTAGAGGTGTTTAGAGCAGTCTGCTGTCAGCGAGTGCAGTATGGGGCATGGTGGGAACACTATAGATTTGAGCATCGCCTTATAGGTCTCCGTTCTTATTGGCAGAACATTTCAAAATGTTGGCTTCCACCCATTGCCCTGGCAGAAGGGTCCTCTTGCAGCCTGGATTTGATAAAATGTGGTTACATTCAAAAGGCTGCAGGAGAGTATTTGTCTATATAAATGCTTTTGTGTTTCAGGGAATCTGTCGCATTATCCATTATCCTATGGGCCAGGGTATTTGTGCTGTTCCAAGAAAGATATAAGGAATGGAAGCCCTTATATTCAAAATGCAAAAGAACTTCTTTTGAGCAAGAATGAAAAAATGTGGTGGGAAAACAGACCACATCTGAAACACTTTGTAGATGTATTTAGCCCAAAACAAAGGGGCTGTGATTGTATACATGGGTCTTTGCTTTGTGAGTTTATCTAGACAAGATAACAGATCATTTCATGATATTTTGGTTTGCACCTGCGTGGCTGGTGTCTGAGTCCTCCCTCTATCTGTAACCATTTCACGGGCACTTCTCACATAATAATATCTTGTGTATTGTTGAGGTTGTGGATCTCCAGGTTACACCCTCCTTCAAGCAACCTTTACCTCCGTGACACCTTCGCACACACTTCACCCTGACTCCGCAGAGCTGACTTCACTTAATCCGTGTGTATTTTTAGCTGCCTTTTTGCAAAGCAAGTGAAGTCTCTACAAAGTTTTCCTTTTCAGATTTCCTGTGCTACCGCTGTGCCCTTGATGTTCCGTGCCGCTCAATTGTTCTTTCCTGTTTTATTTATTTATTTCTTTGTTTGTGATGATGTCATCTGACTCGCTGCCTGACACCGAATGTTGACGTGAGCTGGTTGCAGAACTTGTTCTTACACAATGGTGAATAGTGCATTTGGAAACAGGGAACGTTCTGGCACAGCCGTGCTGCACACGTCCCAGCGGGGAGGCACAACCCAAATTTATTTCATTTAAAGATTACAGATATGTATAATTTATTAAAGAATCCAGAGTTTTCGTATTTCTATGCTACTACCGGAGAAGGTGGTATCAGAGTGGCATTATTGTCAAAATGTTTTTTTATGGTTTTTTTTTATATTTAAGGCACAACAGTTAAACACTATGCTATTGCAGAAATAACCAAGTGATGTGTATCTGAGGTTAAAAGCAGTTCATGTTTAAAAACGAACATTTATGGAAATGGAGAGTCTGGTGAGTGGCCATTGACCTTGATAAGGCACTAATCTGAAAATTTCCCCATGAGTCCTTGAATTTATATGCCCCAAAATCAGAATATATTCGTCATCATCATCATCATTATTATTATTATTATTATTATTATTATTATATACACCCAGGACATAAATACAACTCATTTATGGTTCTTTGGATGATGTGAGGAAACCGGAGTGGCAATAAAATCCCACAAGTGTTCAAGGCACCAAATATAAAAAGCGGCAGAAGCAGTTAGCTTATCCCATAAAGCCACAATAATGTTTGTCTTTGACTTTGCTAATTATATTTTCTACTCCTTTACGATTAAACATCTAAGGCTTCTTTGCCATGGTACAGTATCTGGTCTTCCAGGTGCAGTGCGTACTTCCTGTGTCACTGTCGTCTCTCCACACACACATATTGACGTGCTCATGTGCCAGTGCTGGGAGGCATTGATGAATAGACAGCAGGTGTTTCGGTCCTCCAAGCACAGAGATGAATGTTTAGTGCTCACTCACTGAGGAGACGGGGAGAGAGACGGGGAGAGAGCTCACGCACTGCGGGCCGCTGTCCATAATCGTCCATCTACACACATCTTTTATGCAAAGACAAGAGAAGGAAGCTTGTGTGCAGACCACAGTAAATTAATATTTCACAGCAGCTGTCTGCAAAAACGAGGCCAGCCTAAAGGGTGTGCAATACAATCCCAATCACACGATCAGGTCCTCTTCAATCAGTCAGTAACGCAGCAGAAGGGATGCACAAAAGCAACACCAAATGTAATTTAACACTAGTAAAACATTAATCCACTCTCTCCTGAAGAGGTCATTTCTGCACCCTGTATTTTCACTTCATTTGCTTACAGGATCCAGCCTAATCTGTAAGAAGCACATATTTTAATGTGTGCTCATGAAAAAAAAATGCAGTGAACAACAATATTAAAATGAAGCACAGGAAATTTGACTCCTTTTCTCATTTTAAGCACACCAAACCTAAATTTTCTATAAACAAAATTATAAATATTTACTCAAGTGCAAATGCTTGCAGTTTTTTTCTGCAAAAAACCTTTGGCAGAAAAAGTACTCATGCAGAGATTAAAAACTTTTCAGTTTTCTTGTATCCTCATTCAAGCATGTTGACAACGTTGTTGTCAATTTAATTGCTTATCATACTGGCGAACCCAGAAAACAAGAAATATAAAAAAAAAAAAAAAAATTTATTCTAATAAAATAATCACAGGTATCACATCATTAATTTACATCTTGAGTTTATTGATTTCTTGCTTCTAGCAAACAGACATAAGCCACATTCGAGCAAATACAGTACAGTATAGATCTGAATGATTCCTTTTCTTCCACTTTCCAGAGTATCTTTTAAAGGTTTTTAGTTCGTTTCAACTACATTCTGAATCGTGAACCCACAGTATGCACTTCTTCATGCACACTCACATGGTCATATCTTATTAATATTTCCACCAAATATATGTGACTAGTATCGGTAGGTGGTGGTGGTTTCGAGAGAAAACACTATATTACAGGTCGTTGTTGATTTATGACTGCGATCGGTTTTGACCAACAAGTCGTAACTCGATTTGGTCATAAGTCGGCCTATGCAAAAATTACCTTATATATTTAACTAAAGAACACAGAAAACAAACACAGATGAAGTGCACTGTACTGAGTCTGAGTTTACAGTGAGATTTACTCGCGGAACTGCTAGTGCTGCCGGAGCTGGGCGAAACGTTGGTCGGTCGTAAGTTGCATAGGTGGTAAGTTGACGACGACATATACGGGTAAGTATAGATGGCCTCAGGTATGAATGAATAAATATTCTTGTCATTATACACACAATACAGTGAAATGTAGCAGGGCTTTTGCTGTGCTTGACAGATTAAAGAAAAATAAATAAAAGAATACATACATAATGCATAAATTCAATAAATGGCTGGCATTATTTCCTTGCCAACTACAATCCATGAAAATTTTTATTAATTTATTTATTTTTCACCAGGTACTACTGCTAAAAACCTCTTGTTCCAGTTCATAAAAGCGTTTTAGTGTTTTGACATGTGGGGTAAAGTGCACGACGTTGAACTGAACTGATGTTACTTTCATGTTCCTCACACCATTTTAAGATACTCTCATCAGGAGCAATTACAATGGCGCCACTTGCTTGCATCTGACAAAAGCCAAACCCACTGGACTGATTCTGTGTACGTCCAACCCTGACTTTTTTGCAAGAAAAAGTGATTCACGAGATTAGACATTTCCACCAGACCAAACATTTCTCCATTCCACGAAACCAAACACTTCTTCATTTTTCAGTCATGCTGTTTTCTTCATTGCGTTCCCAGTATGGGGTCAGCTTCCTGTTTACAGCCCATCTCTGTCACACATCAGCGAACTGTGCACTCAGACAAATTCATCTTACTACTATCATACTGAAGTCTTATTAATGTGTTTGTGGCTTTCCTGTTGGCTTGAACAAACTTGGACATTCTCTCTTTATAAAGAACAGAAACATCGTGGAAGCTACTGAAAAAGTCTCCAGATTGCTTTGGATTAGGAGGTGAACTGTGGAGCAACGATGCTAATGGGTTACACACCAGATCATCTGGGAGAAGGTGTATGAAGATCAAAGACCCAAAACACCTGTAAATTCCAGGTTTTTCACTGACAATGTGACCAAGTTGCACCACAAAGTATATTACGGGACAGTATTTTTTTGAAATTGACACATAACATGATGTTTTACTTTGTTATCACTGTAAAAATGTACTTACCACACAGAGGTGAGGCAAACATGGTCAACATAAACAGTAACATTGTGAATATGACAGGCATTGCAGTTATCCTTTCACTGTCTCTATAGAGCGACCTAAAAGAATCAGTTTTCAAATTTAAGATTTTTGAAATTTAAGTTTTTTTAATTGTGCTAAAATCACCAGTGAAATTACTTCAAAATGTGTATTGGAATTTCCATGTTTTTTGTTTCACACTCAAAATATATATTGAAAGTTATATTTGAATTACACTTTCTGCTCCAGTTATTAAATTCATTGTTAAAAATGACTTTAGTATCCAAAAGAGGGGCCGGCTACAAATGGAAAAACTCATGCACAAACAAGTTAATTTTTCATTTTCACAAGCCTATTGTGTGTAACTGGCCATTTCCACTTCAAGAAGTCTATGTATGAGGTTACCACAAAAAAAAAAAAAAAAAACTTTTCTATTTGTATATAACACACATTTTCTATACTTCTCAACTAAAGAAAGAATGTCCACATGGAACCAGTACATTACCACAGTATGCATTATATTTTCTGTATGGTTTGTTTCATAGTCATAACATTGGAACCAAATCTGCAGAACAGGGAAAAAACAGCACTCGGTTCAAAAGGCACTGACCCCCACCTGCAGGGCTGCGAGTTTGATTCTGGGACTCACACTGTGTTCTGCCTGTCTGTCTCTGTCTCTGTGTGGGATTCTTCTGGGTATTCTGGCTTTTTCTCAAGTCCAGATGCTGGTAGTGTGATCTTAAGATTTGAAACTTCCAGAGAGAGACAGAGACAGAGACAGAGACAGAGACAGAGAGAGAGAGAGAGAGAGAGAGAGAGAGAGAGAGAGAGAGAGAGAGTGTGTGTGTGTGTGATTGGAGAGATTGGAATATTTCAATATTGATGCCCGATGGTTTTAAACTTCTAAAGAGAGAGAGAAAGTGTGTGTGTGTGTGTGTGTGTGTGTGTTTGAGCCTCCAGTGGCTTGAAATGTCATCCAGGTTTTAGTCTGTCCATATGTAGCACACTCCCAGTGACCCTGAAATGGAAAAATGGTTTGAGAAATAAATAGATGAATCATGGAAAACAACAATACAAGGATAAAAAGAAAGCTTAGATCAGCAGATGAAAACCTGAGGTGTGTTGTGCGACACTGCAGCGTGACGGTACTTCCATTTTATTCAGTCACATATGACATACTCTGCCCAATAATAAGAGACCAAAAGGGTTTCTAAGGCAAAACTGCAGAAATGAGATAAGGCTATAAAAATAAGTTCACAAACAGACAATCGAGATAAGGCTACACAGTGGCGTAAGGATAAGGGCAGAAGAAGTGAGTGATGCTTCTCAGTCATGCTGCAGATACCAAGAAGCTGTTTGTTTACAGGACATTCAGGGACCCAGTGAACTGCAATTTGAATATGATGTAAATCGCTGGCAGGAACACAAAACTCAACAGAGCTGCAACCACTGGGACATGTGTTTTCAATGTGTAAGCAATATATATTTTTTGACATATTACACATGGAAAAAGGCAAAGAGAGACAGTGCTCAGACTTCAGGCCTTCACCAACTTAATCATCTCAGATTAATTCAATCGTCCATGGCTAACAATGAGTTGAGCTTTGAGTTGTGAGCACCTCCAACGGAACCTGTCCTCTAACCCTAATTAAGCGCTGCTTGGCGCCCTTTTCGATGAGGGGATCTTGCGACACGGTGCTCTTCACAGCCCAAAGGTTGAATAACCGAATGTCTCAGACCAAAAAATAAATAAAAAAAACTAAATGATCTAGAAAATTGTCTCTCACTCGGCCAAAGAAACTAATTAAAAGTGAGACGAGAGCAGGCTTTTGCAGGTGAAGCTGGTCCACCACACGCTGATTGCTGCCCGATTAGAACTAGGGCTAATTCCGAATGCATGAGATTGTTACGTAGTCTTCGAGTGTAATTGAATATATTGGGTGCACTTTATGTCAGGTTTGCAGTAATTAATGGGGAAGACTGCATAGCCTTGTGCGCATGCCTTTCCACTCCACATCCCTTGGTTACCCTCGGTTACGTCGTCTACCTCCTCCATTTTGATGGCCAGGCGAAGTTCCTGAGGCCAAGGTGGGAAAACATTGGCCTCAGCAAGCCTTCATTCATAGCTTTTGGATTTGCCTTTCTCACCTGCGCTGACATGCTTTCACACGCATTGTGGCATCCCGCTGTTCTGCCATCTGCTCCCCACCCCCACCTCCACCATTTTCAGAAATCCCATAAGACTTTGCACATGTTGCACATGAATTATTATTTTAAATTATCTATCTAGCAAATGAATAAAAAGGCCGCCTTGTTGGTATCGAAAGGCCTGCTATAAATTCTGAGCTGATATGAAATACTATATTTCACATTTCATTTTTTGCAAGAGTGCACATTTAGTTTTAAATTATTCATTCGTTTTCTAAAATTCTGGAATGCGTCACAAGATTTGCAAAGTGGAACATTGGGCATCAATGTTGTCTCCCACCTGTATACACACACACACACACACACACACACACACACACACACACACACACACACACACACACACACAACAGAACTAATTTAAACCTTTAAATTTATCTGAATAAATTGTATTTATAATATGTGTATGTTTGTGCACACTTTGTGGTGGCCCAACCCTGAACTTGGTAAGTGAATTGGGAAAGTGAATAAATATGCTAAAAATAAATCTACTTTTTTTTTTCCCTACATGATTGTTAGGCATTCAGTAAGTTTAGCCAATTTCAACCGCTTCCAAAATCTATTTCAGTGATGTTCTCAGTAATAAAATTATGTGCCATTCCTACAGTATGAATACTTTCTCAAAACCAACCTTTTATGTCAGTTCTGTAATGATTGTAAACATCATCATGTGGGCATCGCAGAAAGCTTTAAAATGCTGCAAAGGACAGGCGTTGAAAAAAAATAAAATAAAATAAATATGGAGAATAAATTTGATTTCAAAATCCTTGGACGTACATGTAGCAAGTGAGGATTAACATTAATAATGAATTTTATATTGCATATTTAAAATGTATAAAGGTCTGCCAGTGCCCTGGGACCCTACAATTTAATTTGGGTAGAATAGATATTTTAAGTATTTTGGACAGGAGTGATTTATCAGCCAGCAAAGGTAGGAACAAGACATCCATAGAGAAAGCAAAAAAAAATTAAAAATTATTTATTATTATTATTTTGGAGTGTGTATGCACAAAGATATGAATTCACTTTAGCATCTTAGCTGTACACCCCCATCTCATACATATGGTACATTCCACATGTCATGTTACCTGCCTGCGGTGTGGGATAAAGCATCAGTTAGCATCCATTTAAATGCTGGAACACACAAAGTGAATGACCTTGCTGATTTTAAAAGTGACATGACAATTGGTGCTAGGTGTGCTCCCAAATGGCTGTTATCCTCTCTGATAAGGAAAAAAAGCTCTGAGTAGTGAAACTGTGGATAAAAAGAGCTTGTGGATCAGTTGGGTCAAAGGATGATCTGTGTAAGCAAACAAACACAATGCTGGTTTACTGAATGTCACCTCTGAATGCACGCTACAGTTTTAAATGTGCTACAACAACTGAAGAGTGTGAAAGGCATGTCGGCAAAGAAGCAGAAAGCTCGTCTCCAGTGACGACAGGACCATAAACACTGCTCTGGTGAACAATGAGAAGGAACTTCCCTGGTTGGATTGATGAAAGGTGCTTTTGGCATTATGCTGGTGGAAGGTTTGGCATTTGACACATGGGTCTGTGCAGCCATCCCGTTTGGTGTCAGTAGCTCATGTCGGTGGAGGTAGCATGCTTGTGATCCACACTCAGATAAACACCTCCAGCATGACGTAGCACCATGTCACAAGGCCCATATTGTCTCCCACTGGTTGAAGGAAAATGAAGGTGAGTTTCAGTGTTTATCTACACTGCACAGTCCCTGGACCTCAACCATGTCAAACATCTTTGGTATGAGGGAGAGAAGACTGTTCACAGGCAGGTGCCCAGTTAGCTGCTATCACACAATGGATTTACAGATGGTGCAACATTCAAGTTAGCAGATTGCAGCATCCATGTCCAGAAAAATGCATGCTGTTCTGAACATCATAGAAAATTAGCACACAAAACTAGCACAGTACTGGGTAAGTGTAAGACAGAGGTATGTTTTGAGTTTACCCAATTTAGTGTAAAAGAGAAAAAATAAAACGTGAAAATGACCCACAACAATACAAACAAGAAAAGCATAAATTCACTTTTTGCATGTGTACATTACAAATTTAGTTTATTATACTGAAATTGAAAATATACTTACTGTCTATTAAGGGGTGAGTTCTGCATTGGTTCCGCTATATATTTCAAAAAAGATCTATTATCCCTGCCAATGAATGGTCGCATAGAAACTAGTTTTTTAAATTGCAATAAAAATGATAGAGCTACAGAGCTAAAAAATAGCAGAGGCAGAGAGGACATGCGCCTTTCAATTTGAACGGACTTGGTGATTGGCTAAATAAAACGAAGTCAGACATTTCTCAGTTTTTGTTTTTTCCCATCACCGACAATATTAGCAGCCAAATATCAACTGATGACGTACACACAAGAAAGTGCAGACCCTACCACGGCCACAAGACAGGAACATCATGTTTAAAACATCCTCCAGGCATAATCTCTGTTTAATTAGGCATTACTCTTATTTCAGCCTGAGTTATTTTGACCAAATTTTACACCGTAGACTATTTTTACCACAAAACTGTAGATCTTTTGCAGCCAATCTTCACTGGAATTTAATCATTAGTCTATGCTTTAATAAAAAAAAAAAACACTATGTCAATGTGTGTATAGATAAAATAGTTCAACCCTTGTTAAAGTTTTGGGTTGAAAAGTAAATACCTTAGGAGAAAAATGTGAGTGGATTTAACACGTTTCTGTGGGCTTATGTAGAACTTTAACGTTCAGACATAGATGCAGGACTCACAAGAATGCTTGTTGTGGGAGCAGAATGTTCTCTTGTAGGAGTATGACTTTTATGCTCATAAAATTGTGAAAAGTCATGAGTCTGACTTTGACCTAGCCACACACACTTGCACATGTGTGCACTCACACGCGCGCGCGCGCGCGCACACACCCACATGCCGAATGAAGCAGCACACAGGCCCCCATACAATTACTGAATACTCAGACCCAATTTCTTTCAATTATAATGTTCCAATCCAATTATACCACGAGTGGAGGCCCAAAGTGCAAAACCATGGCAATCAATCAATAAATCAGTGTCTTTGATTGCAGCCTACACACAGTCTCGATGCTAGTAGCACAGCTGCCAAATGTAATCTGAGGAAACGCACACCCAAATGTGTCCCATCCAATGCCTCCTCTCAAGACAGCAGAGCCCGTGTCCTGCAGTGCACATAAAATTACAATGGGTATAAAACACACTAAACCAAGCTACTCCACTCCTGGCTGATGAAATCCTTCAGAAAAGAAACCCATACAAACTCCAGTTAAGTTTAAAAAAAAAAAGACCTTCATGACTTTCTTCACCGTCTACCTAATTACTTTGGACATACGTCATGTTTAGTTACTCATTCAAATAAACAGAAAAGCCATCGAAATATTAGTCCACACAAATTTTGTTTGTCCTATTTATATTTTTAAGGGTCGGAAACTTTTGAGGTTCGCTACTCTTTGCTATATTTGGAGTAACCTTGTTTTATATTATCTGGAGGGGTTAATATTATAAATACTCCACACAGGTCTCCCTGGAGCTTTTTTTCATTTATAAGGATTTATTTAAAAGGCCAGCTTCCCTTTCTAAGATTTAAAGAACACACTCTTTTTGTTTGGTTCCTTATATCTCTTTTACCTTCAACTCTGTTCAGCTGTGTGACTCTTTGGAGTGTATTAGACGGAGGTGTCTAAAGAAGCGCCCCAGTTTTCAGCTGGGAAAACTATGTATTATTACATATTTAACTTGGGCAGCCCTTCAGGTAGCTTATTTATTCATCTTAAACAGTCACTGTGGTCTCAGACAGACAGTAAACTCTCTGCGTGACCTACTTGAATTGAAAACTGAAACTGAACTTGCCTTGTGCATTATAAAAAAAAGGCTAAAATTTACTATTTTAGTTTAAGGTATAAAGTTAGGCGTTTTGCTTCCTTTTATTTTGGGGATTTAAAGAACATTTCTCCCACCACTAAAAACTCAAAACAGCAGATAATTCATAATTCATTCACATGCTTTGTTTTAAAGTTTTTTTTCACTTGGTTTGTGAGTTGGATGCAGTAATAATCCTTTTACATTGTGAAATAATCCTGTAAAATCCCCAGGAGCCATGCAGTGGAACTTAGATGATACTGTCTGTGTAGCATGACTAAACTGAAGGATCCCTTCAGCATCCTAAATTAACGCACCTCGTTTGGCTGTGTGTTGGTAAGCAACACAGCTGGGACACACCGGCTCACACTCATGGCTTCCGCGACGATGGTTCTCTCCTCACGCTCCTGTTTTGTTTTTCACCTCCTTCTTTAAAACAGCTTTTCTTTCTATTCAGTTCTCAGCAAACCCTTTTCTGATGGCACGAATTGCTGCCGAGGCAGCGGTGGTTGATCCTATTCCAGTGTACCTTTCATTGCATTCCACAAAATAAAGAATTCCCTTCATTTTTGGAACTATAAAACCCCCTTATCATCTCTCATGCAAAACGTGCTTTAGGATGTACCATCAAACTTCACAGATCAGAAGGTGAACCCTGCTCTGGTACCATGGGGTCTTTCTGATCCCACTTCTGATTTAATCACGTTTTTCTTTGAAACTATCATGATTAGAGACCTCTCCTTTCATGTATTTTCCTGTGAGGCTACCCTAATAATGCGACACACGTTTGCTAGTTTTCACATTTTACTGTTTATT
>JABJVR010004826.1:0-14252 GCA_025773905.1 Chitala chitala | reverse complement strand
CACACAGACCAAAGGTGGGAATTGAACCCCAGGCCTGGAGGTGCACGGCAACAGTGCTAATCACCACGCCACCGTGCCGCCCTCCATGAAATTCACTTTGTACAAAATTAATTTTCTTCTTCTTCCTCCAGAATGTATCCAGAAACAACAAATTATTTGTTACAATTTACAATTTTAAAGAGGCTTCACATATAATAGTAAAAACATGTGATATTAAAATACAGACTCATTGTAATTCAACACCATTGCACAATCAGTTACTATAAATCAGTCATCAGCTCCTCATTGTTTGAGGTGAAATATACATAACAGAAATGTGAGCTCATCCTAATATCTGTAATTAAAGTATTCCTTTTAAATTTTGTACAAACTGGAACATCGTTATGTAAAACCCCTCCCATGGGAACAAAGAGCACGTGGGAAGAGATGCACTGTAGTCTCAACACATTTGGTCTCCAGCAATCTCTGGAAAGTGTGAGACCCCTGAGTTTTCTGTTATTCAAGGATTTTATACCCGCTCAAAAACAAACAGCAACATGCTGCCTTTGGGACTCTGTCATCAAGGGTTGTGTTTTACTAATCACTAATTAAATATTGCACATCTTCATGTAATAAGAAATTAATTAGTGTTTTGAGGAACAAAAGTGTATAGTTTACTAGAGACCACAGATTTAGTCTCAATATGATGCTTTTTCCAAACAAACAAACATGATTTTAAGGTAGTGGACTGCAATATTGTAATGTTGTCATACTGGTTTGAATGACTTCTCTGGTATTTTAATATATACAACTGTCAAACATGAGATGACACTATTATAAAGAATTTTGACTTTATCTTTTGTTAACAAAACATCTCAGACATTAAAGATATGGAGAAACAACTGTTTTTGAATATTGACCTACTTAATACATGTACAAGTACTATTTACAAATTTTTATAAATTTTGTTTATATTCAACTGCATGTTTTAAATTCCTGTGTCATGTGTGTGCACACTTGTGCGTTGATGTAGTGACATAAGAAATACCATTACAGCAGAAGCCCCTGGCTGTTACAACAAGAGTCTGACTACTCCCTGAATCGAGGGCCTTAGGTCTTTAACTCAGTAAGCTAATCATCTTTCCTGGTTACTCCGTGTGGGCTGTGGCTGTCTGGGTTTAAATCTGGGCAGCATCACCCTGTTAAGTGTGTGTGGTGTATGTTTGTGTGGTCATACAGGTTGAAGACAACGTTGGATTATGGACTGGGCCAATCCAGCCAGTGCCTCGGGGCCTTAGGCTGGAGCTAAATGCCAGTGCCCACTTTATTATTTAGCATTGTTACAGTTCTCTGTGAGTGTGTTTGTCCTGTATCTGTTTTAGGTGTTCCACACATCATCAGTCACTAATGACATATACATCTCCCCAATTGTCTCTCCTCCACCTCCATCAGGGAGCCATTCATTTAACTCTTCATTGATACAGCATAACTGGCAAGCACTAATGATGGGGGTGTGTTTAATATGTTCTTGGTCCTCTATGTTCCACCAAAATAGCTCTGACCTGCTGAGGTATGGACTATACAAGACCTCTGAAGTTGTCCTGCGGTATTTGTCACCAAGATATTAGCAGTAGGTCCTTTAACTCCTGTAAGGTGTGAAATGGACCCACTGTAGATCAGATATATTATTCCAGCATATCCCACAAATGCTCAATTGGATTGAGATCTAGGAAATTTGGAGACATTGAAGTCTTCATCATGTTTCTTGAACCATTTGTGCATTATGGCAAGGTACAATATCCTGCCAAAAGAGACCATTGCCATCAGGGAATATCATTGCCATGAAGTGCATTACCTGCAAAAATATTTAGGCAGATTGCAGGAATCAAACTGGCATCCACATAACTGGCTGGACTCAGGGTTTCCCAGCAGAACAGTCTTCTTCCTACAGTGCATGCTGGTGTCATCTCTTCCTCAGGTAAACAGCATACACATGCCAGACCATCCACGTAATGTAAAAATAATTGGAACTCATCAGACTAGAAAGCCTTCCCCCATTGCTCTGATGTCCAGTTCCAACGTCCAGTTGTGCCCTTGGCAGAATCATAACTGACACCACATAGTTGCTAGACTCGACTGAGTTTTGGGAATTTGAAGGCCAGAGGAACATTTTGCACTCATAGTGTTCGTGAGCACCCCGTGAGCTTTGCTATTTTGGAGATACTCCAACCCAGTCATCTGCACTTAACAATTTGTCAGAACTTTATTGGGGGAAAAGGTAATCATCTTCTCTGGTCTTTGTAGGCTTCAACCAACACATCAACGACGAGAATAAACAGTATGTTTACTGTGTAATATATCCCAGACCTTTACATGCACTGTTGTTATAAGAAAATCAATGTTTACTTCACCTCTGAGTGGTCAAAATGTTTTGGCAGATCTATATATAACACCCTGCTCCTTCACATATTTAGCAGGGTGGCATCTAAATGACATGTGCTCAGGGACCTTGTAGGACTATGATCCAGCCCTGGTTGAAGGCCGGTTGTTGTCATAACACACTGTCATTTAAAATGTCCCTATAATGTGTGAGGAAATGTACCTGCTTTGGTTTGATACCCCCCCTCAGCCAGAGCATAGTACTTTATTCATTTATTGATTGCTTTCATCAAAAAGAGTTTAAGTAATATTGTGTTTTCATCCCTGGGCTTCTTATTCACGATGAAGTACATTGTCATTCAATATTTATTGATGTAAATTAATATTTTATTTGCAATGTACAAGACAGCTTGAATATCTCAGACTTGCAAAGGACATTGACCACCTTCCCTGTAGCTTTGTAAATATATTTTATCTGCATTTTACTGTTTTCCCTGATGTCTTTTTTGTGTGACCACACCTCCTTGTTTCCTCTTTTGTGTTTGTTCACTGTTTTCTCCTGATCTGTGTTTCCTGTTTGTCTCTTCATAAAATTTGCTGTTGCACTGTGGCTTGGCATTGAAGTCACTTTTGGTGTACTTCTTACTGGTGTTTCTTGGACTGGCTTAGCTTTTTGCTCTTTTGTTGTGCCCTTTTTGTTTTTGGTGTAATGTCAGTCATCTTCTACACTGCTTCATCCTGTTAAGGTTCACAGTGAAACCTGGAGCCCATCCCAGAACACATAGGGCACAGAGCAGGGGACATTCAGGGTGGATTGCTAGCACACACACACAATTTGGAGACACCGATCAACCTAACTCACATGCCTTTGGACTGTGGGAGGAAACTGGAGAACACCCACCAAGCACAGGGAGAACATGCAAACTCCACACACAGACCCAAGGCGGGAATCAAACCCCAGGGCTGGACGTGCGAGGCAATAGTGCTAACTACCACACCACCGTGCCATCTGGTGTAATGTCTTTTTGCTAAAATACAAAATAATCAAATGTCGAGTAAATTATAACATGGCTGAGGTTTACATTTTTACAGATTAAATTCTGCACAGAATTTTTTCAATATCATTAAAAAATTACTTAAACAGATGCATTGAAACTGCTGAACATAGGGGTCAATAGATTTTTCTAGACGTAAACATTTTTAGAACAAACATTGTATCAGAAATATTTGCTATTTGACAGAACTCTCCTGTTCTTCTGCATTCCAGCCCTTGTGTTCTGCATTAAAAATATTGTTTATATCAGCAGGGTTCAGAGCGCACACAAACCCAGAACGTAGCACGTCATACTTTAATGTTCAAAATAAAAGAATCGCAAAGGTTTTATGGCTAATGTATTTTCCTATGTCCTGCACAACTTTGGTTTTATAGTACTGCAAGCCACACTGACAGTTGTTTCTGCCAAGCATGGGTGACAGCTGATAGATTATTTAGTGTTGCTCAACCCCTCTGGGCAGTTAAAACCCTGAGAAGGTCAGAGACAGCTTCTCCTGTCAGGTATGCGGTGCTTTAATATTTGTCATGTCTTCCTGTCCCTCTTGATGTCATCTCCTCATGGACTGCTCTTAACACAAGACAGAAATAAATCCATGTTGTTTACACTCCTGGACCAGGCTAATTTTTGACGTATGTTGATTTCCAACAAATTATACACAGCTCTGGGCTTTAATGGTTGTTTTTTGGTGATCTTGTAGTATTATTCTAAAAAGCCAAGATGAATGTGCCTGAAAACTAAAGCATGTACCAGTGACAAATGGAAGTGGGTTTACAGAACCAACATACAACTGTGCTCTACATTCTACCACAGAAAGTTTATACAATTGCTAGTTCAGCATATAAGCAATTAAAACTGTGGAGGCTACTTTAGCCAATGTGCTTATGTGTTAGCAGCCTGGTTGCTCAATGGGAAGGTGAGGAGTCTTCTGGCTCAAATCCCATCTTAGTCCCTAGATGTGTACCTGAGCAAGATACTCTGTGCTAGCTCCCCGGGTGCTGAAAAATGGCTGCCAACTGCTCCTCCATGCGGAGGGTAGATTACCTCATTAGTTATGGGATGAATAAAAAATCTTAACTCTGAGGTTAAGCAAAGGTTTTTGGAACCATAAATCAGCAGTGCAGTGAGCAACATTTTGTTGTGTAATAACTTTAAAACTTTATTTAAATAAGACATAATACTTTTTTCTAGATCATGGATTACGTTGTACAAAGTCCTGTTTTAATGTAGTTGTGGTACCATGCATAGGCTACAGATTAATGAAACTCAACTCCCTGAAGGAAAAATAAATCATTTGCAATATAGGACTTTTAATTCTATATTTATCCCACTTGGAAACAGCATGAAAAATAGATGAAGTGGCTTTGAAAACAAGCACACCTGAAGTCACTCCTCTTCCTGCAGGTACCTGTGTCTGATTTGTCCTCCAGTATGTTAGCCCAAAACACACACACACACACACACATACACTCTCTCTCTCTCTCTCTCTTTCCCATCTGCTTTTCAAAAAGTCTCTTTACATGGCATTATCCTTGCGAGTGAATGTTATCTAGGCGTGTTACAGCACCATGCACAGTAAACCTTACTAAGCCAGCGTTTAACACCATTGTAGGGTGGACATTAAAAAAATAAATACCTCCTTGTAGACATCAAATGGTTTTATTGGAAAAGGGCTTAAGTGCAGGAAATGCAAGTGAAAGTCAAAAGTAAATGTTTGCTGTTATTTTTATTATTATATTTTTAAGAGATCTTAATGGCTTTAAATTTCTTTCAGTTCTCCTGGCTGGCAGTCCCCTGTCCTTTTCACAATTTCAAAGGCCTGCACTTTGGATCTGTGCTCAAATTTGTTTTCACTTGGCACGCACAGAAACAACTCTATTAATACATTTAAAAGCTTGAAATACCTGAACGCAGCTCAGATTGAAGACAGTTATTAGAATAAAGAGCCCTTAGATGGAGGCTCAAATAAAACCCACACAGCCCTAAATTCGATGACATGATTATCATTTATTAGAGAAGTGTGTAAGACATGTTGACATCTAATTAAATTTTTATCTTTGAGACACAGGTCTGCAGTGATTACCTCATGAAGTAAAATGCCGCATGCAATTTGTTAATTGGAACTGAGCCATTGCAGCTAACAAGGTTTAGATTTCCTATCACTGAATATTCATTTTCTCAAGAAGATCAGTAATTGACAGAACAAACAGATAAATGAAGAATGTTTCTATTTAAATAATTTCTTCCTGAAATAAATATGGTTATTAATTAACCTTCATGCACAAAAATATTTAAAACTCCCCACCAGCTCCTTTACTTTTCAGTGGAGGAAATTGTTAGTTTTGTCACGAGAAAACTCTGCCAGCAAACAGAGCTATGTGAAACAACAGCGATGCAAAATAACAATATGTTTCAGAGTCTGGTAACACTATCCTGTATTGATTGCTTTAAAAAAAAAGAATAGATACACAATTGTTGACTATACTACATTCAGATATTATAGCACTTCTAGCTTCCAGTAAAGATGATATTCTTTCTAACTGGATCTTACATTTTGCACATGATTATTACCTTTAAAAAGTTTCCAGGTTAGTACATCACAACAATTTGCTTCTTGTTTTCATATCGTCTGAAATGGGGTCTTATGGATCCTGAAAATTATTATGGTTATTATTATTCATAGTGACAGTTTGCGTAATGTTTTGGCTACAAAAATTTTAAGGATTATCATTCACATAGTGTTTGAAAAAAGAAAAACTTGTTTGCATTTGTCTGCATTGAAAGAATTCCTGTATTCAAAATCCACATAAAAATGTGGATAAGTCTAATCATGTGTATAGTAATTAATGATCAGAAATCAGAAATCAGAAATGAAAGGAACCTTTAAAGGAATATATTAAGGTACAATGTATGTACAATGACGGTGTATAATCAGGCCCTAAATTAATTAATTTTTTTTTTTTTTATACCAATGTCAGAGTGTCTAGCACCCAGAAAAAGACTTTTTATACTTTAGATCTCTGTGAGTTGTTTTATTTATTTATGTATTATTATTATTTTTTTTTTCGGTGGTGGGGGGTGATTCTTTGTTCTCTGACACATTGAGGCAGTAGACATATTACCACCCCCAGTACCATATTACCACCTCCAGTACCATATTCTGAGACGTGTGGTGGATTAATGTCAGCTAGATTTGTGGGCAAGACTAAAGAGCAATAAAAGCAAACAGTGAAGAGAATTTTTACTGTTGTGGCTTTTATAACACAACAAGATAAATTGTTAAATTTTTCCATAACAGGAGGAGAAACATGGAGTTGCATTTCACATGGAAGTTGAAGATACTTTATAGTACATGTATAATTCTCACTATGAAAAATACATTGCTGTACAGGCATGTTTGTATTTTACAGACAAATTTAATTTGGAGGGTCAACATTAACAGTGTTTTTTCTTTAAATTAGTCATGGTCAATTTAAATAATAAACACCTCTCTCTTCCTTTTTTTTGCACTTTATCAGTACAGCATGATTAAAGTCCTGTGGTTGACTGCTAACACTACAGTTCATTAACTATGTCATGCCAAGCACAAAGACAATGTATAATACTGTTTGTTCAAATGGGGCACAACATAGTAGCAGATGAGAGCAGGGAAGGAGGCCTCTGGTTGTATCCATGTCATCATTTGATATGTGACAATACGACAGCATGCTGAGCAGGCTTGCTGATGAACGGTTCTTTACCCAAAGGTCATCGGTCTTACTTGACTTGATATATAGATTTAAGAGGAGTAGATTTACATGTGGGGTTTCACATTTTGCTGCAGGCTGTTTGCGACTAACTGCACTGAAGAGGTTAGCCAGGGATTTTTTTGTACTTCTGCAGGAAATCAGGTACACCTGATTTCAAAGGTGTATACCTCAAGTATATTTCACCCCCTGCAGTCTGCCAAAGCATATGTACTCAGTGAAAAATGTAGCTTGAGTGCCACACCGTTTAATGAAATTCCCAAAATGAAATCTCATAGTAGGGAACGGATCATTAAGACAACAGAAATCAAGGTTATTGCTGTTTTGCCTCTTTATCTGTGCACAAAACCCGTGGCCATACAGCAGAGTGTATTTGGCAGGAGGCCTGGTTATGTCTTTTCTTCTTCCCAACACAATTCTGCCAAAACCATGCCATGCAAGTTTAATTGTATCAAAGCAACGCCCCCCCAAATGCTAAACCCCTGATCACTTGGGAGGCTGGGAACAATGGAATATATTGTATAGTGCCTTGCAAAAATACTTGGCCACTGGCCAATCTCCTCGTTTGAGTGAACTACAAATCCTACGTTAAAATTAACCTGTAACATGTACATTTTCAGATTACCAGTTTATGTGCATCCCTGTTGTTACTGTAACCAGGGTGACTGATGCACCATTACCTGTTTTTGTAATAAAAGCCTCACTGTTTGTTCTCCAAATGTTTTAAAACACTTTATGGTCAGAGTAATAGTATCCTATGATCCAGTCTTGTTGTGTAGCTGTTGCACAAGTGCAATCCTTTTAAGTCTTAAGAAAATTATTTAAAAAAAACATTAAAATAAAACATTGCCATTAAAATATAGAGACCAAGATATCTCCTTCTAATAGCGTTAAGTCATGGTGACCATGTTGATTGTACCACTAATAATATTTATTGTATTTGTTTATTTTTACCAGTTCAGAAATCCTAAATGTATAGCTATATCTGTCAGATGGTGTCTAGAGAACATTTATGGCATATCACAATTATACCATATCTCCTCACTGGCATGGTGCAGGTAACACAACTCAAAGCTGAACAGCTTCTGTTGCTGAGGTATGAGCTGAGGGTCAAAACATGACATTACTGGACACAAATTTACTTGGTGCCAGAAGAGCGTGAAAAAAAAGCAGCCAAGGGCAACATAAACAAAAACACAAACCACTAAAACTTAACAGAACATAAAAAGTCTGAATAACACAGTACAGCCAACACCCATAACAACATAACAGTGATAGCAACATCCGAGAGAAGGAGCATGAGAAGCTGGAGAAATACCAGGGGCTGAAAGAAGAGTTAGAACAGATGTGGAAGGTGAAGGCAGCAGTGGTCCTCGTGGTAACTGGAACACTTGGGGCTGTGACCCCCACACTGGGACAGTGACTCCATCGGATTCCTGGAACACCATCTGAGATCTCTGTCCAGAAGGGTGCAGTCCTAGGAACAGCTGAGAAACTGTGCAGGACCCTCAACCTCCCAGGTAGAGGACCCGAGCTTGAAGGAGAAAAAGACCACCTGCAGGGGCGAGTGGGGTATATATATATAGTAACACACTTTTTATTCCCTTTGCAAAGGGTTTTAAATGAAAGCCTGTATTATGTTTTTAGTAATTACATTTTGAAAGAACATACTATATATATATAGCTTTTTCCTTTTCAGTTAATCTTGAAAACAAGGGGGTTATTTTAAACACATTTTTTTATTTACTCTGACAGTGTCCTGATAATGAGGATTTGGCTTTCAAGCCAACAGTGATTTTCAGATCAGATTAAATGCTGTTTACCAACAAATGGTTTCAGGAATTAATGTCGAAATGAGTTATAACTCTGTTGATGTGGCTTAATGGATATAATTATGAGAAGTGCAAACCAGTATTTAAAATAGGTTATTCAAGCCTTCGCGTGTATTTCATCAATTAATTGTGAGACAGGTGATAAAATGTCTGTCATGCTTTCAAACACTTAATTCCACTGCTTTATGTGACACAAGTAAACCGTTACAGTAAATTATTTTGCACAATAGTGACATCTGCTGGGCTTCTGTGGATACAACTGTCTTTCAGTCTAAGCTGTTCTCGGTCAGTTTGTGCTTAATAGGAACTGGACAGAGGCTTCGCTTCCTGTGGGTTTTTGTGTGTGGAAACGACATACAGACAGTAGGTGCAATTTTAAAATAACCTCAAGCATCAGATTGTAATAATAATAATAATAATAATATGTCCATCATCATCAACAAAAATTTAGGTTTCCAGGAAAATAACCATGTTTACTGATTATATGAATTTAATTAACATTTTTTTTATTCTTTCAAAATGTAGTCACTAAGAAACAATACAGCCTTTCATTTAAAAACATTTGCAAAGGAAATAAAAAGCATGTTACTGATATGCATGCTGAAACACATTTTTTTTTATATGTCAACCATTCTGTATTGATTGCAAGTGAATTACAACTAACAAGTCCTCACTATTTAAAGCAATGCAATTTTTCTGCATTACATAAAAGGACTTCTCAGGGGAAAAATGTTTTAATTAATTTTATTTGCTCCCTTGCAATATCAGACTCTAAAACTTAAAGTTTTGTTTTCTACGTATAAAGCCTGTGTTTCTTTCCTGCATATACAATATGTGTTTCTTTTGTGCATATACACTAAGTGTTAATTAAGAGGATGTTTTGTCATAAAAATTTATGTCAAAGGATAAAGATCTAATATTCTTAGATCCCACTGAAACCAATGTCTAGTTATATAATGCATTTAGCTATATTTATACCACAAGAAAAATATCTGTGCACCCACATTATTAAAGGGAAGCCTTACTCCACCCACCCACCACCAACTCCATCACCAATGCTTTCATACAATAGATGTTTTTTGTTAAAACATATAGGCAAAAAAGATATTCAAAATATTACGAGTTACCTTTCTTGCCTCAAATTAAATCTTACTTTTTATTAATCAGATCTGTTTTGTTTTTCTTTAGTGTGTCTTGTGATTTGTTTAAGTATGTTTTGTTATATGTTTGCTGTACATAGATTTTTTTTTACTTATTTTTATTTGGTACATTATTAATCTGAGTTAAATTTCAGTTTTTTTATAGGCATTCTTAAAATAACAGAAACACAGAAACATATCAATTTGGTTTTACATCCTGACACAGTACTGAGTCAGTCTTGCTGAAGGTCCACAATGATGTTATATTGATATTAGATGCCAATAATGCTGTTGTGTTGGTTCTTTTGGGCCTCTCTGCAGTTTTTGAAGGTGTGGATCATGGAGTTCTTACCTCACATTTCAACAAATTAGTAGGCCTTCAATATACTGTACTAGATTGGTTTACTTGACAAAATAGGAGCTTTTGTGTGATGTGAGGTTGTGCTTCATCATCACATGTTCATCTGTCTTGTGGGATACCCCAGGGTTCAATACTTGGCCGTCTTTTATTTTCCTTGTATATGTTACTTCTGGGTCATTAGTGGTTTCCATCTGCATTCTATTTCCTTTCTGTTCTTATTTAACCCATCTGGTTCTGGGTACTCCTTTGTTGGTTATTGTACTGTAGTTTGTAGAGTTAGGGTACCCTGCATTCTCTTCTATAGCCTGATTCCAGCCTTGTTTCCCCTTGTAACTCCGTTTGTACTTGTTTGGGTGTGTAATAAACCCTCCCTTATAGCATTTGGACCTCACCTCTTGCAAATCATTACACTGATTGTAAATACATTTTCTAAGCTACATTGACTTGATACTAGTATTCTTAATTGCTTTAAATGTAGTTTTAATAACAACATCAGCAAAATTTTGCATGGTATGAGTAGATCAATAATTAAGTTGAGCTTGATCATGATATCACTGCTAGGGGTCTGGAGTTAACAGGTTTCCCTGTTAAATGTTATTCTATTTGTGTTTTATATACAGGGCTCCTCCCTCACCAAAAAAGAGTTTTTTTTTTTGGGGGGGGGGTGGTTGTGTGGTGGCCCTGTGATGGGTTGGGAGCACTGCATTACCATGCATACCACCCATAGGAAGAAACAGCCCTGTTTACACACACACACACACACACACACACACACAAAGATACTGCTCTCCTTATAAATTAAAAGCACCCTTTACATTATCATCGATGCTATGTAGCGTCTATGCATAAACTCCTCAGTGATGGCGAATTCCATCCAATGTAAAACCTAAAGCTGTGAAGAACACAGGCCCTCACTAACCCACCATGACAAAGGAGATGGAGAGGAACTTGTGATGCTCTTCTGCCACCTCAGCATCACCATTGTGCTGCTCATCTTATCCCAGGTGCTACTTAAAATTACAATGTGGATTCTTAGGACCCATGGTGTACAATGTTTAACACCTTTACCATTACTTCAGAAATGTTATATTATGCACAACATTGTTTTAATACACATTTGAAAGCAATGGTTTATAACGCATTGCTTTTTTCATATTTGGTACCATACTCGAGTAACAGGTTTAGCAGGGACAGCAAGAAACAGTGCACACATTAGACTGTGGGGTCTGCTATTCCCCTATACAAAACCCCTTTTATGGGACTAAACACTGAGGAAAGTGATGCTGATGGGGACTAATGGGGACGGCATTTAAACAGTGTACTACACACAACTGGCCTGGGCTTCACCTCACACCAGCATGAGGGAACAGGCTCCCCAGCAGATCAATACCTGCACCCACTCCGTCCAAAAGTAATTTTTTAAATGTGGTTACGAACAGCTATTAATACATAATAACACCACAAGATTTTATTATATTGTATGGACAGCCCATCCATGTGGCTGTCTGCAGAATACAGTTTATCAACTTCACTTATTCTTGTGAACTTATTCTGAATTCTGAGCTTGTGCTACAAGCCACATTGAAACAAAACCCAGTTTGGTTTATTTTCTGGATGCTGGTACGCAGTGCTCCTTCACAAAGGATGTAAAATAATACAATACACCATGATTTTGACTTTCAGAATAATTGTGACAACTCTGCACAGCAGACAGAATTAATATTTTACAAGAAGTGAAGATAGGCATGGTGGCGTGGTGGTTAGCAGTGTTGCCTTGCACCTCCAGGCCTGGGGTTCAATTTCTTTCTTGGGTTTGTGTGCGTGGAGTTTGCATGTTCTTCCTGTGCTTGGTGGGTTTTCTTTTGGTTCTCCAGTTTCCTCCCCACAGTCCAATGACGTGCAGACTAGGCTGATTGGTGTCTCCAAATTGTCTGTCGGATGTGTGTGTGTGCCCTGTGGTGGGTTGGTGCCCTGCCCAGGGTGTCCCCTACTCTGCACCCTGTGCTTCCTGGGATGAGCTTCCCATGACCCTGAATTGGATAAGCGGTATAGAGAATGGATGGACAATAAGTGAATTTCTGTAACATATAAAATATACAAAGAAAGAACACACGCCTTTATAGTTGCCCAAAGTTTATCAGAAAAATATCCAAATGTGCATCAGGTTGGCACCTTGCTTTCATTCCCATGCTGCCTGGGGTAGGCTTGAACCTGTCAAAAACAAGCAGTTGGAAAATGAGCAAACATCCATACAGTTTTAGGAGTAATCTTTACACAATGCAATAAAGGTCTTTGGAAATTACAATCAGTGAATCGGATCGTCAAGCAAACCATGACAAAGGTGGCAGTATATGACAATACAGCTAAGCTCACATTTTGCAATGCTGTGAAAGAACTGCAGTCCACAAGTATGCCAGAAAATAAACAGCGTAACAAATCATAGAAATGTGCACTTGTGCCTTTACCTGTTGAGTAATAGGGCTTGTGTGTGTCTACCAGAACAAGAAACAAGTGTTTGTATGCAGTTTACTGTATGGATTAGGAGTTCTCTCTTGTTAATGGTGACAGTGGAGCACATGTTACATCCAGGAGCAGAAAACAAGGTTACCCACTGCTTCTCCAGCCATGGTAGTCCACATGACAGGAGGTCAGGGATTCTTTTATAGAAAAAATTTTTTAGTTTATTCCGGTTAATGGGGGGTGAAGTGTTTCTCATTGCGCGTGTTTGGGACTGAATCCCAGTGCCGTTTTCACCACAGAGGGCAGATGATCGAATGTGTGGCTTGAAGCACGTCTGTGTGTCCTGCTGCTCCGCCACCCAGGAAGGGGGCGTGGTGATGGGATCCAAGCTGAGATCACTGGAGGCAACAAGAGCTGAGAGTTTTAGACAGAGAAGCACACAATGCTGTTGCTATGTGAACCAGCTTTATACGTCCTTCCTGCCCAGAACGGTGCTGAGTGAGAGCAGAAGGTCAGTTCCCCATCTTTTTCAAGTCTTCAAATGTCTACAACAGATTTTTCTTTAGTTACAAGGAAGGATTTACATTTTCCCAACTGTCTTTGCTGTAAAAACAAGACATCTGTGCCACCACCAGGACCTGACTTATTCTTGTTTTGGATGTGCTAATGTTGCAGTGGCTAGCTGTTAAAAGGCTGAATTGAGTATCATGAAATTATCATCAGCACTGGGGCTTAACTACACTTTTATGGGCAATTCTTTAAAATTTGAACCTTCCACAATTATATTACATCTGTTAGAAGACAGTAATTTTATTATAAACATTAAGACTCGCTTACTCAGACACCATTTCCTGAATGTGATGTAAATCGTGGCAATGGTAACTCCTTGGGGAAAACTGACCAATTGAAAATATGAACAATTTGGTTGCCATGTAGTTTTCCATCAGCTTACACAGAAATTTGTGGATTTTATTTACAGGGTGGTTATGGGATGAGGTTTATCCAGACATACTAATGGGACACAGAAAGAAAGGGACATGCTGGAATTTAAAAACTCATGTGAGGTGCTGTCTTTTCTGTAGAGATTCACCATACAGGTCTGCAAAACTGGCCAATTTTATGCTTTACTGAAAGAGTGCTGAGTGGCTGTATTTTATGCCATTTTTCATATTTATAATTCAAATGCACTCATTGGTGGAGGGGTTTTTGTGCCCAAATGACCCTAGGGGCTATGTTGTTGGGGGCTAAATGCCCCTGGTAGGGTCACCCAAGGCAAACAGGTCCTAGGTGATGGGCCAGACTAA
>JABJVR010004825.1:0-41610 GCA_025773905.1 Chitala chitala | reverse complement strand
TATTTTAAATTTTACCCTTTTTTTTAAGGAAAAACCCCCCCAATACCAACAAACAAAAAAAAAAAAAAAAAAAAAAAAAAAAACTCTTTTCTATACGTTAACTGAAGTTAAACCAAACACAAGGGTCACGCGTACACATTGCATAAATGTCATTTCTTTTCAGTGTCTTGTGTTAGACTTGAAATAAGCTGAGCCACAGCCTTCTCTGTACAGACACAAATGTGCACTTCACAGAAACAAAAATATACAAATACACATACACATTAGAAGAGAATTGCAAATTAATGTATTTACATTTTAACTATCATATAATAAAAAAAAAAAAAAAAAAAAGCTGACTTGGTGACTGTTCAAATTGAAAAAGGTATAAACTGGGGGAAGGTGTACAAAACAAGTGGTCACACTAGGCAACGTGTCTGGCTGCTTCCAGGGAGGGGCTACAGTGAATTGTGGGTAATGAACACGTCGCCTGCTCCCATCGCTTTTGATCCTCTGAGAGATGGGGGAGGATCAGAGACAGGCGGTCTTGGGCGGGCGTTGCCATTTTGTAAACTCCGTAAGATGCACGCAGGCTAGACTACCACATGTCATCAGCTGAGGCCAAGTCCTTTGTAAAGAAAAGGGGAAAAGGGAGAGAGGTCCTTTTAGAGTCGGGACAGTGTGTCACCGGGACAGCCCCTCCTGGACACCTCTGACTGGAAAGGGACGAGAGATTGGTTGACTGCCAGAGCTCCATCTTTGGCCCCACACCACATTGCCCCCCCCTCCCCCATGACCGCACCCAAAGGTTGGCTGTCTGAAAACACGTCTGCGCAAAATGAAGGTTTAA
Organism: Chitala chitala; assembly: GCA_025773905.1. Classification (NCBI taxonomy): domain Eukaryota; kingdom Metazoa; phylum Chordata; class Actinopteri; order Osteoglossiformes; family Notopteridae; genus Chitala; species Chitala chitala. Next base: position 40,781 of record JABJVR010004825.1, on the reverse strand, counting down.
CAAGCGTCAGACACTCCCCATAACAGCGAAACAGCTTTATGTAATATTTAACAAGTTTGATCTGGTTACCTCCCTGGGGCATAACCATGACAGTTACACAAAAAAATGCAGCCAGTCCTCAGTCAGGGAGAAGCATTTTTAAAAGAACACTTAAACATCTGGTGTGTGACATTTAGAATCAAAACTAAAGAACTCATAGTAAACAGTGTATACACAAATCTGTAATACCAGATGGAATTAAATCTTCCAATTTTGAACTTGTCATAATTACAAAAGAGCTATCCAATCACAACACTCCCAATTTATCTACCATTCACTCCTCTTCCTGCAGGGGGCAGCACTGAGCACTGCTGTGCTTTCAAACAGCTGCTTCTCAACAAATCCAAGGTTTGTACCAGTAGCACACCAAAGATGGCGCTGCTATTAATATGCTCTTGTACAAACACTAATGTCAAACAACAAAGATAAAACTGACAATAAATTGAATTCACCCACCCACTGTTAACAATCACAGCCCCCCCCCCTTTACTTCCACTTATACTGCTCATCAGCATCACGTAGCGGACGTTTCCATTCAGGGCTAATGCAGACACAGGGAAACGGGACAACGCAAAGTGAACAAGTGATAATGAACCGGACTCCAAAATATCAGGACTCCCAATGAACAGTTGTTAGTTCATATCAGCATGACCACACAAAAACGATGCAGATGACAACAAATCACAGAATGTGCATGCACACACGCGCACACGCGTATTAAGTGGTACAGGCCACAAATGGAAAAAGGGGGAAAAAAAAAAAAAAAAACAATACTCACTGCATCTTCGCTGCGGAACGGATTGAGTCTGTTGTACACGGCCTCAATAACACTCCGTCTGGGGTGGAGAGAGACATAGAGGCACTTTGAACTCCGATCTGAATTTATCATCTATGACAATCAGAGCAGAATGCAACATTCAAATCCCAGACGCACTGCAGGAGAACCCATGGTCCGGGTGTCTCCCAGGAAGCCCTACGAAATGGAGACTGCCTCCATTTCCTGCTGCTCACATCACACACCACACTGAGCAGCATCTGGCCGAGCCGAGCAGCTCTTAATCATTAATTACTCTGTGACACAGCCAGAACTTGAGAGCGAAGGATTTTGGAGTGGCAGAATATACGGAGGAACAGACATCAGTGTCCTGCAGCATCACAGTAGCCTCCAGTGTTTAACAGCTGAGAGCCAGATCTTTGCTGTTCTCCCAAAGACAGACACGGTACATGCATTTCAACAATGCCAGTGTTGGTATTTTAAAAAGCACTGGATCTTTTGACACTGTACTAAAGAAAGAAAGAAAGGAAAAAAAAAAAAAAAAAAAAAAAAAACTTGACCCAGTGTGAAAGCCCCCCAAAGCCCTCCCCAAAACTATCTGAGCAGAGTAACAGCAAAGATTCGGTTGTCATGGTTACAGCTCCATACTGCCTCTCCCACCATTAGGGGTGAAACTGTATTTGGGTGTGTGTGTGTGTGTGTGTGTGTGTGTGTGTGAGAGAAATTATTGGGGGGGGGGGGTGTTCACTCACTTGCTGGCCAGCTCTCCCCCTGGCGGGAGGTTGGGGATGCTCTCAGCAGCAAGGGTGCGCATCACATGCACCAACTCCAGTGCACCGTCCTCGCCCTGCTTCTTAATGATCTCTGGGAAGCAGAAGCACTCCTCGTTAAGCATGTCCGCCCCCCACAACAAACACGAACACCACTAAACAGAAAGAGGCAGCCAGGCCACACCTCTCCCCAACACCGCCACTTCCCCTGTGTATGTGAACGACACGACTGGCCAAGCCGCGCTATACGCACGGGCACTAACGCGCCAACGGACCGGCTTGAGTCGATCAGAGGCTTTGCTCTTAAGTGAGCCAAACAGCTTGTTATCCTCCAGCAAATCATCTTTCAGCAAAGTCGTTTACACCCGACGCGATTGGTCGGCGCTTGCCGTGGTTAACCCTCAATACGTCCTTTGAATAAAAAAGCCAAAGATGTCAGAATTATTTCAGCAAATCTTTATTAGAATCACTGTCAACATCTAAAATAACAACAGTTAATGCCTACAAGTATAATACGGAGCTCCTAAAAGTAAAAAAATAAAACATTTCAACTAAGGACTAACCCTCACATAAATACAGGGCAACAAACAGGTTAAAAATGCTTGGAAAAAGATTAAAAATACAATTGCCATTGCAAAGGGAAAACAAAAACTGAACAATCTTATACAAACACCCTTCTTTTCCAATACTGGCCTTTGGCTCCAAAAGGAAGTACCTTAATGGGTGGCAACACTCAGACGTCAATGCTTTTAGTGTTTTTGTGAATGAATACTCAAAATTGTTTAATTCGTCAGTTCACATTGCTTCTCTTTCACATCACATGACCTCTTACTGACGCCATATAAAAACTAAAATGCTTACCCCAAGTAAAAGCTATAGGTATGCAAATGTAGAGGTATATATTATGTGAATTACACTGGGATGCTGCGTCACACACGTTAATAAAACTGGTTGAATAGGTCTATGTTGGCATGTCATACATTTACTGTACAGTTTTTCAGAAACAATCATTTAGAAAAAAATGAGAACCGTTAAAATTCATAAACTTGGACCCCTGTTTGTAACAGGAATGCAAGACCAGATTAACACCGAAGCACCTCGTTCACTTCTTCAGAACACACTGAAGCATGAATAGCAAGAGCCTCTATCATTTACAACTCGACCTGGACACCCTATGTAAAAGCCGTCTGTTTCAAGGACAACCAATGAGAACTCTCAATTTGCCAAAAACGGCTTCAATAGGGCAAGGAATGCCTGCACCTGCAGCCAATGAAACGGCATATCCTTTATGGCACAAAAACAGAGTGTACACACGCAGACCATGAATATGCAAGGCTATTACGTGACCAGTCAAAGCCCTTAAATTCTGAATGAAAACCAAGTGGCTAATGCCAGAATGAAATTACTTCAAAGATTATTTGAAACTCATATGTATAACAATGATCAGGAATCCCCCAACTTTATTAATGTCTACAAAAACCCTATGCTAACTGATAACATTTTGAAATATGCTTTTCCGCCATTTGAAAAAGGATTTCCATTATTTAAAATGGAAAGATAATGTGTTCCCTGCTCACCCATAAACCAATGCTCTCAAATACCAATAAAGCACTGAAAACTAACCTATGTAAGGGCAAATCTGATTGTAACATGCTATAACATTCATAAAGTTCCTAATTATGAAATCACATGACACAAAGTACTATACCTTCTTTTTTCTGATATCAGACAGCCACAAACTTTTGATAAGGATGTTTGTTACAACTCCAAGTGCACAAAAATTAAATTGACTTGTTTTGAAGAGCAGCGGCTGTACTCCCCCCATACAAACGAACTGATCGTTAATTTTGGTGGGGGGGGGGGGGAGATATTGTTTTTGTTGCCTTTGTCTACATTTGTGTAACGTTCAGATTATGCACAAGACAAATCAACTGGAAACAGCTGACAATCTACTAGAATTAGTACATTTCCACTTGCACATCGTTTTTCAGTTGTGTTTCAGGTAATTTTAATGATCATTTTTTGGTTCAAATACTGAAATTTGAGTATGAAAAGACAACGACCTTTACGTTAAGAAAAATCAAATTTCAAATTCAGATACAGACGAACACCTACATATTCTTTGGTTGAAATCATCACGTTGAGGAAATCGGTCAAATTGATCGCACTGAAACTCATAATACGTTCCAGTGAAACAGGTAAATTGGGGTATACCTGCAATAATGCAAAGGCTCTCAATGAAGAAGACCAAGAAATTAACTGGTTTTAATGGGCCATACTAACCAGTATGGCAATTCACCTACTTAACGTAAAAAAAGAAACAGTGACACTTTGGATCGATACATGAAGTATCAAACATACAAACTTCATGCAAATCAGCAAACCACACCTGTATGTTCACGGTAAAACTGCTTAAATGCAGGAAAGGTTCCCAGTTTATTCTACTTTATTTGAGCGAGTATTTTGAGTTAAAAAAATAAAAAATACTTGCTACATCTTTTCATAAATGCCTTTGAAATTACTCCACTGGGGTTAGACCACAAATGTATTTAAATGCAACCCTTCAACTCCTGCATCTGACGCATAATGAAGGGGCGGATGCGAGAGCAGACTGCGGTACTGAAACGTTGACTCGACCGTAAAGACTACACGCTCCACCGCTCTGACACGGAAGTCCACCTCACATGATCGAAAATTCCTTAGCCAGCACTAACCCTGAGGTCACTCCAAGGAGAAGGTGCACATGCCAGTTAACTAGGTTTAACATCATTAAAATTATTTAAAATAATTAAAACATGTGTACACATAACGCTCTGACCAACAGGCTGGCTGTATGTTGGCTGAAAATAACCTTTGGAACGGAGACTAAATCATTGCTACTTTTTCGCACGCCACTTTGTAATGTACCCTTAGTTATTCAGGGTTAACGTTGTGCATTTTGCACCATAATAATTAAAACATGCAAATCAAAGCAATACCCATGTTTCTACTTGTGCCTGTAAATACATCTTCCTTAAAAGTAACAAGTCAATAATAATGCACACTGAAATTAAATAACGCAACACGGCAAGTGTCAAAACATCTCTGCATATAAAACACTTTCTCCTGTCTTTCCTCTCTACACAAGCAATGTTTAAATATAGCAGCTTTGTGATACTTCTATGACGGCAATATAGTGCTGAGTGTTCTGCAGAAGTGTGTGTATAAGTTAACGTAACACCTGTTAACGAGGGAATGGATACATTTGATATGGCAGTTCATGCAACAGTAGTGCTATGCAAATGATACAGCCATTCTGTACCAGGAAAGTGGTGACTTAATTAAACAAAGCATTCCACTGCCTCTGCTAACAATTACATGCTAATAGTTCCATTCATTTGGCAAATTAACTGAAGGCATTCTTGTCAATGTTGGTTGCAATTTGCTGTAAGGCCCAGTTTAATTATATTTAAAAGATTAGCCACAACAGTTTTAGCTGCGCTATATCTACTGTAAGTCAGCTGGTAAAGGCTGAACTGGGGAACAACTGGGGCAGTGTACCTGAGCGCTGAATTATCTACCAACGGCAACTCAAGTGTAAGGTTCTGTGAAGTGTAGCTATTTGTTAGCCTTTTTAGTTGATCCACCTTCTACTCTGCTCTCCAGGTAGTTATCCAGCTCCTCCTCCTTCTTCACGGCTTCTGGAGACACCTTGGGTGCGCCGGGCATGCAGACCAGCACCACACTCATGTTGTCCCGACTCCCCTGGAACAGAGAGGCCAGTCAGAGACCCAGCGCACACCTGCCAGGGTACAAGTACCCACAATGCCCTGTAGTGTACCCTAACCCACTATACCCTGGATATGGTGAAAGTCCATGAGTTACACAAAGAAAAACAACTTGTGTACGACTTTATTCTTTTTCAATCGATGAGGGCGTTAAACATTTATAATAACCAAAATTGGGTAACTTTCTTGTGTTTAGCTCACACATTTCCTTCTAATTTGACCAGCAACCCTCTAGCACTTAATCTTACCTTGTACAAACAGGTGTCCACGATCTCGTTGCAGACTTTCTCCAGGTCCTCCGTCACCTCCAGCCTGGATCGGACGAAATCGCACAGCTCCTCGTTGGCCATGACGTCCCAGATGCCGTCGCAGGCCAGCACGATGAACTCATCTGCCGTCGACCTCTCGATCTCGTAGACCTCTGGCTCGGGCGACACCAGCTGCTCCGTGGGGCCCTTGCCATGAACGCATTTGTAGTCGAAGTCGCCAAGGGCCCGGGAGACGGCCAGGGAGCCGTTGACTCGCTGGATCATGACGGAGCCGCCGGCGTTCTGGATGCGTTCCTTTTCCAGCGGGTTGCTGGGTTTGTGGTCCTGCGTGAAGAAGTGGACGCAGCGGTTGCGGCTCAGCAAGCCTCGCGAGTCGCCGCAGTTTATGAAGTAGATGTGGCGCGGCGAGACGAGCACGCCCACCGCCGTGGAGCCGCTGCGGTCGGAGCCGTGCTTCTTCTCCGAGATGGTGCGCATGTGCTCGTCGATCTGCAGGAAGCCCGTGCGGATGCCGCTCTTCACGCTTTCCACCGAGGGCTCGCCGCCGACCCCGGGGAAGTCCGGGTTGCTGGTGATGTGCTCCAGCAGGTGCTCGCAGCAGTAACGTGCCACCTGTGAACCCGCGTGCCCGTCGTAGACGGCGAAGAATGACCAGGCATCCAGGCCGTTGGGCAGGCCGATCACAGCCGTGTGCGCGTCCTCCATTTCCACCCGCCAGCCCTGCATGCTGCTGAGGCCGTAACGCAGACCGTTGCCCTCGCCGTGAGCGTTGTGCTTCTCCATCTTCGGTTTGTCCAAAAACGCCCCCATTTTCACTTGCGTCTAGTCTGAAAGGAGGGTTACAAAAAAGAAAAAAAAAATTATTTAAAAAGGGATGCTCTGTTAGTGCATAACCCTGACCACAGTCAATAGCTACCGTTTCAAGTTGTCATAACTATTCAACTACGTGTTGTGGTGGTATAACTGGGTACACAGAGCTTGTTAATGTCCTTACAAACATCGCTGAAAACCATGAGTACACTGACAGATGAACATTTTAAGATATGCAAGGAAACATGTCTTACGTAATAACTGTACAGCATGTCTACTACCTCCCCAAGCATAAAAAATTAAAATATAATCAACATCCGGACAGTACACGCAAATCATTCATTGAGGACGCTTCTGGGGAAAAACATGGACTGACTGATCAACTAACGTGACTAGATGTACGTCTTTTTACAATAAATTGTGCTTCCGAGCTCGTGTTTATTTCAGACGATACCGGTCCATACTCATAAACGAAATCGGAATTTTAAGTATGACACAAAGAAAACAATTTCAAGCGACCTGCTACTCAATAATGCAGCAATATACACTTTCTAAAAACCCATCGAGCACGACCGAAAATAAAAACAAGCAAATGCACAGATCGGACATGTGTGAATGCAGCGAGGCCTAGGGATCAGTCAGCAGGTAACTTACACAAGTGCACGCTGACATGTTAACTTGTTGCCGCTAATACGCAAGTTAGTTACAATGTTTAAAAGGTACACACTGTACGATTGCAGGCATAACAAAACATGTTAAAACACTCTGCATGGAAATCGTAAATTCCAGCGACGGGCTGACATTAGTTTCACTTGATCGACTGTTTACCATCTTCACAAAAAACAGAGACACACAATAAAACACAGATCCATGAGGCCTTGCAGGTACAGTCCCCGATCCCTGGGATCCACTTACTAACTCGGCCTTATGCCTGCCCCCCTCCCCGTCCCAAAAACTCTACACACACCATTTCATAGCTTCATGCAATACTAGTACAGCCTTTCGACATCCACATAATGAGTTTTGTACCATATAACACACGCGCGCGCACGCACATACACATTCACAAACCGGTCAAAGAAGAATTTAAAAAAAAAGAGAATAACTACCGCGAACCAAAACACCGACGACTTGAAAGATGGAGTGCAGAAAGCGACTGACGGCGAAGAAGGAATCGCCTTTCAATGCATTCAGATTTTAAAAGGGAGAGACTTTCCCTTGTAGCCGAGCCATGGACGCATCACGACGACCTGTTAGGAAAACTGTTTTCTTTCTATATCTGGTGTCTCGTTTTTCAGGCTGGCGGGTGTTAATGGAAAGCGCCCTTAACGCCAACAATCGGAGCAGAATTCCCCGTGAGAACAGCAGCGAACACCCTAACACCGAAAGCTTAGGACCCGGATGCGCGCACACGCGCACACACAGCAGGTTGCGTGCTGAGAAGAATTACATCACCAAAAGCGTGCAGAAATGGAAGGCAGAGCCTTCAGTCCGCGAATCGTGATGGTCCAGGGCGCATTTCTGAGCCAGACATTGTGGGTTATTCTCAAAATTGTGCAATCCATGGTGGTAATATGAAGGTCATAAATTTAAAAGCTTTTTCTGGGTGTGAACACTTTGCACTGAATAGAGATCAGTTTGTCTTCAACATCCAACTAATAGACTTATGAATAGGTGTTACGTGGTTATTATGTTACATAATGTTGTGTGTTACAAACGTACTTTGACCAATATAAATCCTGTTGTATGACTAGTGTACATCTGTTTGTTCCACTTGGGGGAAGGGGGTGATTATGCATACATACACAGGACTGGTGTAGGAAAAAAAGATCTTGGCCGAGATTTACAAGTGAAAATTTTACATAATACGAACGTAAATACGTAAGTGTGTAAATCGACACGATAACTGGCTTTTCTGTTAAGTAAATACAACAGTGAGATCTACCGTTAAAGATGTCAAGAAGCACTCTAATGCCGATTATACGTTAACGTTTTTCACACAGGCACGTTTCCTTAGTAGTGTCCTTAAAAATCAGGTCTCTAGCGGCACCACTACTATATTTAGGTTTCGTTTCAGTGCCTAGGCTATAAACATGAGCCCAAAATGGCTCGTGTACTCGGTGTTAGGTCACCTAACAGCCTTCAATATTAATACCGCTACTGTGCAACTGCAACGGACTAAAAGGGTTAAAATATCTATTGATTAGACTGGCTGAAGAAACAAGTACCTTAATTACGGGACTATAAGTAAGACTACACTCCTAAAAATAGATCACATTATCTTTAACTGCCAATCCTTAATTTCAACTCAAAAACCGTATATACAGACGGCATTAGATAATGTAATTAGCGAAATCGCTTAAGGTCTTATTTACAGCACAACATGAAACGAGTGAAATTGAATACTATTATCACAAAAGAAAAGATCTGCTAAATAACAGTGATGGACGTATCGATTCCAAAGTAATCGATACTGTGATGTCGAGGCATTACTAGTAATACTAGTAATACTTTGCCGTTTATTTTTAAGCAATTAGTTTTTAAAGTTGTGTTTTTACAGACATATACATTAATAATAATAATTCTGGACAGTATTGAAAACCCCATTACATCTATTGTGACCTTTGATTTCGCAGTAAAGAACCTTTAAAATATGTAAGCAATCAGTAAAATACAAGAAAACATTATTGTGCATTTAAATGTTGCAGTGTAGCACTTCAATAATTTTGTACCAGTCATAGCAAACCACTAATGGATAAACATGAAATGTAAAATAAAATACAAACTGGACGTATGCAATGTATTATCTTTATGAAAATCATAATTTAAAAGGTACTGTTGTCATTATTGCAAGTGTAGGTGGATTTGCAAGTGGATTTTATTCAATAGTAATTTGGTACTGGCTATTTAAAATCTCCCAATTTAATCATCTCCTGGTTATTCGTTATATTTCGTAGTTTATCTGAAAATATGAAAGCAGAATATATTGCCATTAACCTGTTTCTTGGAAAATAATCTTTTTATATTAAAAAAGAGTGAAATTTTTACATTGGTCTGTTATTTTAACAATATTAATTTGTCAATTACTTAAAAAATCTACTCCCCGCAGTCCCCCCCCCCCAAAAAAAGCAAAGACCTCCTCTCCCTATTTTATTATCATTATCCCAAGCACTGTCTCGCTCTCGTGCATTTCTCTATTTTGTTTGCTCTTATTATGTGTTCTGTGAATTACTGCTTGGTCTTTTTCTCATTATATCGATTGTATGGGACTGTTAATATGTTCATGTTTGCTGCAAAAAATTAATGTAAAAAATAAATAACATTGCACATTATTCAACCAAAATAATAAAAAAAAAATTGTAGCGCACACGTGTGGAAAGCGGAAGTCTTACGTCTTTTGAATGGTACTTCCGGGTTGTACAGCTGTAGAGGCAGTTTAGCGTAATTTGTAATTTAATAGCATATTGAGAAATAAGTGTATTTTCTATGCTTTTAATATTATTTTTATTCAGACAGCTAAACTCTCGTTTTTATTTAAAATTGACACTTAAAAGAAGGTTATTACACAATAAGCGTTACGTCTGTTTTGCAAGAGGCGCAAAGCTGTTATTTTTTCCATTGTGGGGAACAACAGAATAGATACACGTACTATCTACTGTTAATGTTTACAATTAATATTTTATAGATTGTCTACATTCAATGGATTGCTCTTTAATATGCTTGCTTTATTGGGGTGGCACTCTTTACCTACTGGTGCAAACGCTCCGGTTTATTTTAGGGGATGCAGACTTAACTTTACTCTGGTTTGTGAAGTTTGGAAAGAAACCAGGTATTGTCATTTCCTAGTATTAGTCTCTAAATTAAACACCCGATCTCACTATTTAGGGAGTTAATCAAATTCTTGTTACGACAGTCGGGTGACTCAATTATAACTTTCTTCTGCTACAAAAACTACATTCTGGTATAACGTGTGACTTTAAGATTGATCTAAAACTAATGTAGTTACTTGTGGGCAAAATTATTAGAAAATACAGATTTGGCCATCACGCGGATTTCATATAGAGAATAGGTGCATATTTCTACCGTGAATTGTACTAGTGGTTGTTAAAATATGGTGGCAGCGTCTGAATACCACAACAATGGTGTCATGTGCTGCATTTATTTTTAGCCGTGTCATCTGGTTAACTTTAAACTTGAGTTAGAAGCTCCGTTGACCTTCATTTGTACATACCTTTCCACCCACGCACACTATTTGTTCCTGTCTGGCCATCAGAAAACGTGTTGAGCGGGCAGGTGGTGTGGATCACTGGGGCATCCAGTGGAATTGGAGAGGAGCTGGCCTCTCAGCTAGCCAGCCTGGGGGCCCGCCTGATTCTGTCTGCCCGACGGGAGGCTGAGCTGGAACGGGTGAAAAGCCGCTGTTTGGGTAATGCAGCAGTAAATAAAAGCAGCCATCCCATTCACTTGGTGGCTGTTTATAGAGGATCTTTCTGCCTATTGATGCAACCCTGATGGAGGTTCCCAGAGGATCAGTGCATAGTATCAGCAGCATGTGTTTTGATATATAATTTCACTCACAGAACACTGAGCTGACATTAAAATACTTTTCTCCTTTTTTCTGCAGAGAATAGCAGTTTGCAGGAAAATGACATACTTGTACTTCCGCTTGATTTGCTGGCAAGGGAATCCCACCAAGCTAAAACAAGAGCTGCACTCCAGCACTTTGGCAACGTGAGAGCTGAGCATTTTGTTTCTGTCTCCTCAATGTTCCCTTCTTGTGTTGTTCTTACTACTGATAGTTGAAGGAATTTGTTGACCTTGTTGAAATCAGTATTTGGACAGTTCTTTGTGACTAGTCTGTCAGTCAAGCTGAACTATACTCCACGTTCTTCGGTGTGTAGACCCACTACCAATGCCTTACTGCATTAAATCCTCTTTATATTTGAGTGTAAAGCATGGCTAAATTGGTCCTTTAAATGATTGAATTTCACAGCAGTGGCTGTTGGCCGTCCCTGTCCGCTAATGCAGTTCGGAGGTTCTCTTCACCCCTGAGAAGTTCCTGCAAATTGCATGTCGGCATCTTTCGCGTGGCTGGCCAGTCATGCACGTGCATTATAAAAACGCAATTTACAGTCTCTTTTAAACTACCTTTAAGTTGCACCATTCCTAAAATCCAATCATTGCTGACACTCATCAAGAAATCACGCTGTAATTGGACAAACATCTTGCTCATTCCTACACTGCAGTTGCTTAGCTGGTCAAAAGCACATGAGGGTTTGCCTTACTGTCTTCATCAGCATCCACACATGCACTTCATATAGCATAAACAGCTGCAGCACCACCTGCTGTTAGTGCAAACTGGTGCCCACACTGCAAGCCCATACCTTGCCAGCTGTCCGGTTTGCATTCAGCATCGAGTTGGAGGGTGCAGCAGGTGCGGGACTGCTGCCTGCTGCTGTCTGCAGACCCTTCTTAAGGGACTCACACCCCCAGGGCAGCATGGGCTTGTGTTTAGGGCAGTTACAAGCCTGGCTAAATGTTGCAATTCTCACTGTCCCATACTTGCTAGATCAACATTCTGATCAATAATGGAGGGCGCAGCCAGCGTTCACTGTTTCTGGATACCAACATAGAAGTGTTCCAGGGCCTGATGGAGCTGAACTTCTTGGGCACTGTGTCACTCACCAAGCACGTGCTGGCCCATATGACACAACGGGGCACCGGTGCCGTGGTGACCATTAGCAGCATAGTGGGGCTGGCGGGGGCACCCTTATCAACGGGCTATTCTGCTAGCAAGCATGCGCTGCAGGTAAGATAAGGGGCACCTACCTCCAGGTGTCCTAGGGGTATATTGTTGTTTGAAGGGGGCGGGGTGGGGATATTTGAAAGGATCCATTGAGCTGTTGCTTCATGTTTGTTGCTTGGCAACAGAAAACCGATGGGCATTTACATTTCCCTTTGCAGGGATTTTTCAACTCGCTGCGCACTGAGCTGACGGACTATCCAGGGATCACCATCAGCACCGTGTGCCCGGGGCCAGTGCAGTCTCAGATAGTCCAGAATGCCTTTACGGAGGAGCTGGGCCAGGTATGCCTCTCTGATTAGGAAAGCAGGAGATGTTGTGGCATATTAATTGATTTTTGAACAGTCCCAGGTTCACGTGTCTACAATGTCTCATCTTTGTCTTTTCAGCCAGTAGCTGTAGTAGGGGAGCAGAGTCACAAAATGGCCACCTCTCGATGTGTACGTTTGATCTTGGTTGGCATTGCCAACAATGTCAAAGAGATGTGGATCAGCCAGCAGCCATTCCTCTCAATGTTTTACCTGTGGCAGTATGCGCCCACATGGGCCTGGACTTTGACCAACCTAATGGGCAAAAAGAGGGTAGCGAACTTCAAGGCCGGACTGGTAAGTATGTACACAAGCCAGTGTTTGCCTTTGTAGCTGAGTGCAGCATGACTTCAAACTAAATAAGCAAGAATGATGAAGTGGAGTAGAGAAAAGAACAGAACAGACCGTTAAGGCACATCTACTCTCAAACTTTGGTTGCTTGAAGTTTCCGTTAAATATCAACATCTCAAGCACTGTTATCCACCACACATCATTGCAGTATTATTGACCATGACTCAACCTCCAGCATATTAAGTGTGGAGAATTGAAAGAACATAATTCTGTAGAAACCCAGTATCTCTGCACTATAAAGTGTGTGTAATATTAGTAAAGCCAGGCTTCTCTGGTTTTGCCAGGTAACTAGTCAACAGTCACAGTAATGAACACGGGCAAAGCATTTTCTACGCATGGAACACACAGCTATGTGCCAAGATGCTGTCAGTCGGCAGCCCAGCAGTTGAAGATATATTTTGTCACAGTTTGCAGGTTAGCTTAGCATACTGAGACTCCTGTTAGTGGACCACTGTACATGATAGAACTATATAGGTATCATCATAGAGCAGTTTGGCAGTGTCCTAGCCTTATATATATATATATATATATATATATGTGGCAGCATGAGTCAGATTAATTTATAAATTACTTACCCTAGTGCCCAGGTGGATGCAACATCCCACCATGGGTTCCTCAGGAACTTTGCTGTAACCACGCTGGTCCTCCTGAAGCAATCACAAGGACAGCTCTGCATGACACTTAACTGTGGCTTGACAGAAGTCAAGGGTGGCATGCTTGGGGTGGATGGCATGTCAGAGCACATTTATAGCGGCTTCGTAACAACATGACCCTCAGCTCTTCTTGACCTTGTGCTGTGTGTTTGAGTGGGGTGGGGTGGGGCGGGGCGGGGGCAGCCAGACTCAGGACAGTAATACGTTTTCTGTTGATGAGCTGCAGTGTAATTAAGGGTGGTGAAATGTTTGGAACAAGGAGGGAAGTCCTTAGCACCCAGGGTGTATGTTATGGTCTCATTGCAGATAAATGCAACCAGCAGATGTGATGAATGCCCAGTGCAGTCTGACACAAACGGTTCAACTTCTCACAGCTGCAGCCTTCCTCTGAATCCCCTGCCCCTGTTTCTCGTGTATATACATGCCTTCGATGCACATCGTTCCCATTAACCCAACTTGCTAAAGGCAGACTGTTCTTTTCTTTCAGGATGCAGACTCTGCTTATTTCACCAAGTCCAAGACAACCTGAAAACATGCCTGGTTGTGTAGTTCTTAAATAGCAACAAATGAGCTTGTTCCTAGAAAGCTTGGCTGTTTTTATCCCCCCCCTACCGAATGAATGTTTAAACCAGAATAAAAATTGTTCAGAAGCTGACTTAATGTTGTTCCTCTTAATGGAAGCAGCGACTGAGCAATTCCACAAGTCTAATGGACATGACTCTTTTGTCTGGTACTTCCTCCTCCTCCACTATGCACAAGAGCAGCCCACAGCACCACTTCCCATGGGGTTTTTTTTTTTTTTTGGAGAAGGTGTCCACTAATGTATGGTGATATTGTATGGGGGGGAGGTTACACTTAAGGGGTTCAACCATACATACATTGCAGATTTTAAGATTAGTTCCCAAAGCACACCCTGTGCTCCTCAGACACCCTTCCCACAGCTGTTGCTGCCCTTAGCTGCCACACTAAATGAATGATCCTGAGGTTACAGCTTAAGTTAAAAATCACTGGAGTACTGGGGGGGCCTGTCCGCTCCCTCACCCTGTCCTTTCCTACAGCAAGACGCCAGCTCTCAGCAATCACTGTAGGCTCTCCTTCCTGAGAGAGCAGCATCTCAAACGCAGCATCTCCATTGCCCGTGACATCCCGCCTTGTGTTGGTGTTGCCGCGTGTCCGACGGAAGCGTCAGGCGCCAGGGCATGTCAGCTCTGAGGAGCTCGTGTCGTTTGGAACAGAAAAGACCAACAGGGCAACATGATGAGCTTAAAGGCTGCTGTACGCGCTAAAACGCTCAGGGCTGGAGCCAGCAAGGTCGGAAAGAAGGTTCAGGCCTGGTACACAGCCACGGCTCTCACTGACAGCCGTTTTAATATTAAAATTAAAGTGAGCTCCCACTTAATCAAATTGACAAGGGCAGGTTTAAATGGGTCTGTGACTGCTTTTGTTTTCTCCAACACAAAGCAAACCAGCACGTCTGAAAAGTCCATTTACATCGATACCATATAAATATATGAAAAACACAGTTTGAAAAAACAATGTTTTAGACACCTTCACAGGAACCCTTGCATGTAAAACACTGCAAGAAGTGCTTTTTGAAAATGTATGAAAATAGAATTAAATTGTAAAGTCTATTAACAATATAAAAACCAAGGCACAATGTGATTACAAAATTACTCACTTCCCTTTCCTGTAATGACTAGTCAAATTACATGTCTAACATAAGTAAAACTACTGTAAACTGGAAGCTCTGAGTAGGCTTGATATAGAAGAAAGATGGCTTTAACCTTTTACACAGTACTGAAAACAGTTTGGCCCCTCATTTAGAAATTATACATCTTTTAACACACAAAATGAAGCAATAATATTCATCTGCAATGAAAATCTAAACGCTACATTGAATGTGTCCGTTTAGGAAAAGATGAGGAAACTACCACGAATTTCACAGGGTCAGAACACGCTGTTTGCACAAACTTCAAAGTGAACAAATCCCACAAAACTATTCCAGCACATAAAGTGAAATTAAGGTGTGGCTGCATATAAAAGTAATTCCTGTTTCATGGATAAAAATCCAGGAAGCCGGGCAGGACTCCATGATCAACACAGATGTAAATTCGCAGGGCATATCCACACTGTTCCCAGGTCAGAAGCAGGGTAGGTGGAGCGGGGCAGAAGAGTAGATGGGGTATCCCAGGGGCGGGTCTGCTGCTTGCACGGTGAGGTTCCGCAGGAGTACCGGGTGAGCCTGGATGCTGTAGCGCTCCTCGTCATCATTGGTTACATACAGCAGCTCCCACGACAGGTTGGCCCACTGACCCCGCACGCCCTCTGCGTTCAGGCGGCCCACCTGCACCGTCACGTCCTGAAGTGTGAGCACGCGGCTCGTGTAGGTGCCCTGCAGACAGAAGTGCTTAGACTCGGTGTCCCCTACAAGCAGCCAGTAGCTCACAGTAAAGTCTTAATATAGTTACGTCACCGAGCATCTGAAGTATTTCCCTGAACACTCGCCCATGCATGTTATACACAGCTGCACGCTGCCTGTGAGGTTACAAGTGGGGCATAGCGTTACCATGGTGAGGTCGTGACCCAGGGAGAACAGGAAGGGCTTCTCCTGCAGGATGGCCCTTTGCCAGCCACTCTCCGACGCCAGGCCAATGTACCAGTCATGTTCGTACACCTCCAGAGTGGTCAGCAGCTCCTCGTGGCTCTCCACAGCGCCCAGGCTGGCCTGGTCCACAAGCAGCTTAAAGCTGTACCTGCACATGTGGGGTGGAGTCAACACCATTACCCTGGCATCTCTCTCAGTGGTATAACAGAATCCCTGGGTATCGTTTTTGTACCTTCAAAACCACCACTACCCAACACTGTTCAGTTTGAACAAGACAAAGAGTCTAGATAAAACTGAGGCTTATTTTTGGAGATTTGAGTGTTCCACTAACAGACTGTCATAAGGATGTATAGCAATTCTATTCTTGGGCCATACCTAAAAGCCTTCAGAGTGAGATGGTAGAGCTCAGGGTTACTGATGAGCCAGTCTAGCCCCTCAGTCCATGGCACGTCCCCACAGTACACCCTGTAAATGAAACTGGGGCTGGGGGAAGATGTCTCGGCCCCCAGCGCAAGGAGGCAGTCCAGGGCCGCCTGGGCGTGCAGATCCCGCAGTGCCCGGTCTGCCTTCAGAGATTCAGCCACTGCTTCAGGCGACTCCCCCTGCCCGGCCAGCCCAAGCCGGCCCAGCAAGAATCGGAACCATTCGTCTGGGAAGATCAGCCGCAAGTGTGGCGGTTGTAGGGTGGCAAAGGGAGCAGCCTGCCAGCTGGGGGGCAAGTCCAGCAGCTCTGCATGGGGAGAGCTGAACTGTAACCGTGCCAGCATGCGCCCAGTCGGGCCCAGTCGCTCACTGTCCTGGCCTCTGTCCACAGCTGGAAGGCCCAGGCCAAGCGGTTGCAGGGGCTGAATAGCGGAGGGGGGCATGTCCCCATACAGGCTGTGCATCTCTACAGAGCCTGGTAGAGATGGCGTCGCCTGCAGAGCAGCCCCTACATTCACAAGCACCGTCGTCCGCCTGGTCGGTTGCGGTCCGAACAGGTCGTCCTCATCGGACCAGTCCCCAAGTGAGTTCAGGCTGGGGCTGCTCCTCTGGCGCTCCAGGGAAAAGGCTTTCTCTGGAATTTTTGGCTGGGGGTCACGGGGTGCCCCACCCTCTGGCCCAGTCCCAGAGCTGGTCATGGCAGCTTTGTTACCACGCATGCAGTACTGCAGCAGCGCCCACGCCAGAACCTTGAGGAAGTCGTCTCTGAGCTGGTGCAGGTTGGCGTGCGAGTCGATAACACCTGTCAACACGCTGCGGGCGTCAGAGTAGGTGCGGATGGGCAGCGCTGCACAGGGAGTCAGAACGTTGCCCCAGTGCAGGTTCAGGCCCGTCGGGAGGCCCAGCCCATCAGCAGCTTCAAAAGCACTCTCAAACACTTCATCCACTCGTCGTGCTTCCGCTGTGTGACATGACGTCTCTTGTAGCTCCAGACCCTGGAACAGAGGTGGACACCTGTATAAAAGCATCACCATGGCAACAAATGGAAGAGCACCGAGAAAGGCAGACTGACCAGGAGTGCTGCTCTAGGTTATGCCCCCACATCACAATAACTACACATTTACCTTTATACTCCAATGACCAATTACTCTCGATGCAAAATAAAGACAAAGCCTAATTAAAATGTCATTACCTTAATGTTTACTGAACAGTAGCCAAATCCTCTCTCTAGTACCATAATCCACACAACACGGTCTTGGAAGCGGCCAAGAAAGTGTGATCCAGGAGTGGGGGCACCTGGGAGGCACGCAGAGGGAAATGGAGAGAAATGCAGATAAAGGAACGTTCAAGTACTGTCTCTCTGGAAAGATTAGATCAGGGCAGCAGAAGTCATGTGACGGACATCCCCTGCTCCTGCCGTGTAAGTAGCAGGCGTCGTCACTGAGCTGCATGGGTTATTTCGGGGCCACGAAAGCAGCCGTGTGGATACTCTCCTCCTTTGTCACATAAATAAAAGGCTGCCAGGGAGTTCAGAGTAAAGAGGTCTCCACACTGGCTTCCTCTCACGATGCTTTGCTGTGAATCTCTGCTCCGTTTGCAGAAGAAAACGAGCTGTCGTCACTCCCAAGCCACAGCGGTGGCGTCTAGCCCATCTTAAACACCCACAGGTGGCAACTCACAGGCTTCTGGGGAACTTCAAAAAGCTCTGACCTCAAATTCTTCGATTAGATCTTGTGCCCTTGTTTTAAAGGAAAACTATTTATATAAACCTCTGAAAAGCATCAGCTTTCAATAACTTAACCGCACAGTACTCCGTGTAAGACTCCTGAGCCGGTATGCGTACTACCAGGCATGTTACTGGACTAACAATGCAGACGTGAATGGGACGCAATTAAATTTTAATCACTCCAATCTGGATTAAGTCACTTTGAAAGAGGTGCCACCTAAGAAGCCAGCATTAACCACAAATGTCCCTCTTACCAGTTCAGCACAATTTCACACCCTCTCCACACCTGGTTAAAGTAATACAAGTGCAGCCTATCCAACTGTTCTCACTGTGTACTGGACACAAGCTTGAAATACGGACGCGTTTCCATTGCGTTCTACAGCACGGCTATCCTGACAGGCTCTGCCATGCTGACACTAGCGTGACAAAATGAAATCTGATTGGAGAAGCTGGCTAAGGGCAGAGGTCAAAGAGGAGTCTGGTGTTTGTCTGGTGCAGGGTAACGGTATATTATACGTTAAACGGTGTATTATAACCCAAAATGAAATCAAAACTGGAAATTAAACTATAATCAAATGTATCTGAAGTGCATAAAAAATATGTAATAATAATAATATTATTATTATTATTATTATTATTAATAATGTACTGCTTCTGTAGCCTTCCTGTGTTCTTGTCACTGTATATTTTGTGCGAATGTAAGCAGCCCAAAGCCGTGCCCGTGCCCAGCCCAAAGCTGTGCCCGTGCCATTCCCCTCTCACTGACCCAGCGCTCCCGAGGCGAAGGCACTCCGCAGGGCTGCCACCAGGCTGGCGCACATCTGCTGGTAGTAGATGCTGTCCGGGCAGGCGCAGGCCATGCCCACAGGCCCTGGCCAAAAGCGCTCGGGACGAGGGAAACCCACGAGGAAGATGGGCAGCGTGAAGAGGGGCAGCAGCGGCGCGGAGAGCAGCGCAGACAGGAACAGCATGCAGATGAGCAGGGGGCTGAGCAGGGCGTTGAGGAGTAGCAGGGAACCCGCCCACTGCCGCCGCTGCTTCTTCTCCGTCCATGACGTGACGAGCACCGTCAAGGCGAACTTTAGCTTGTAGGCTAGCTGCAGCAACCGGTCACTGACCACGCTCACCTGGGGGTGGGGGAAGGGGCAGCCGAATAAGGGTAGTGAGGTAGCGGACGATGCCCCTGCACCCGGCCTTAGGGATCACTGACAGGGAGCCTGGGACTGCCTTACCAGGATTAGCTGGACACCCAAACCCAGGCTGTCCCACCAGGACAGGTCGATGCCACTGGCCGAAAGGCGCACCACTGCAACAACCGTCACCTGGAACAGCAGGTGCTCTGTGCTCTGCCACACCTGGGGGGGGGGCGTGGAGTAACAGTCAGAACATGTGGCTTCGTGAAACAACACCCACAACTCCTCTAGACTCTAAATCAGGAGCTGTAAAATCCAGATCGAGTTAAATGGATCGGAACCCAAGTCAATTCATTAAACTATTAATTTGTTAAACTTGTGTTGATTATATCATGTAGCTCAATACACGATACTCAAATAAAACAGCGCTCTGTGATAATTAAGGGAAAAAATACACTATCACAGCACACGTTTTTACAAGCTACACAGTCAAGAACTGCTCTATAATATTTATATTCCACACTGTAGTGGGACATATAGAATTACCTCTTTTTGTATGTGAACACTTCAAAGACCAAGTACTCAGGTACAATACCATTAAATGCATATGACAACCCCACCCCTGGCCCCAGGAGGTCGGCCCTGCCCTGTGCCCTTGAGTTGCCTGGAGAGGGGGTGAGGACTCACAGATCTGAATGCCCGGGTGAAGCCCACGCTGAGCGACGCCGTGTGCAGAGCCTGCAGAGAGCTGTCCGTAGCCAGGAAGGCAATCAGGGAAAACGGTGCCACTGTGATGTCACCGTTACACAAAGAAAGGGCAGCGTTCATTTTAGCACTGCTCTCACGAGCCTCCGAGAATATCGTTTAAAACTGCAATGGGAACAGTGACCACTTAATGCCTCACCCAAGCTGAGCAGCACCCTTCTGATCACTCCAGCCAAACGAAGGGCCTTGTTTCCCTCCTTGAATACCCTGACGTTGGCCACCTCCTTGGGATATAAGGGGTTTCGGAAAACCCCACCTAACAGGTAGACTCCCTGGACTTCTCGAAGCACCCAGTTGAGGGCGAAGAGGACGATCGTGACATAGCTGGAGATGGCCTGGAACTCAGTCGAGCTGTTCTGGGGCGAGGACAGGAAGTGGTGGAGCAGCCCCACCTCAGCCAGAGCTCCGACGAGCAGGACCAGGTAGAGCAGGAGCTCCCGCCAACACAGCGCCCAGGCCACCGTATAGGGCAGCTTCACAGGCACATCCAGAGGCTGACCACCTGTCCTGCAGGCCTGTCCCAATGTCCCCATCTGACTAAGGTCCAGACTGAGCAGGAAGCCAAAGGCAGCAGTGAAGAGTACCACGCCCAGGGAGGAGGGGATGAATAAAGTACACACGGCCACAGACACAGAGGCCACAAACATTGCCAATAGCCTGCAGGACAGAAGATGCTTGGTCAGGAGGTGTGTAGAACAGAAGTGTACAGGGCACAACAAATCAACTGGAATAACCAAGGATCTGCTACCTGAGGGTGGTGGACATTGGAGACCCACCCAGGCCAAACACCAGAACCTGCTCCATGGCCCAAAACAGGAGGGCATCCAGTGGCGACAGTATGCCCAGTGCCCACATCAAAGGCAGGAAGAGGAAAAGCACATGCAGAATCTGGCTGGAAAGGAGCAGGGCCGGGACAGGGGCAGCCAGCCTGTCATGACCAACAAGGTGTAACAGAAGAGGCCACTGAACAAGAGCCACTCGCATTTCATATATGTAACCTGAATGTAATGTTTGCATTTTACGTGCATTTCAAAATAAAACAAGATACAAAACTACATCAGCTGGTAGAAGCATTTTTGTTGTGGCTAGTTTTGAACGTGCCCAATAAAATACCATCTGTAAAGCCGTTACCTCTGAGCAATGTCCACAGCGATGAAGATGAGTACATAGACAGGGCGAGTGAGGGGTGTGATCTCGTACGTATCCTGTGGCTGGAACGTAGCCGTTTCGGTGGCTGTGTTGACAATGAGGGAGTACTCTGCAATGCAGAGTGTGACCCAGCCCAGGATAAAGATGGGTGCAGCTGCACCTACACTTCCATACAAGCCACTTAGCCTGTCCAGGAACAAGTACCAGGTCCCCAGGCCACACAAAACCCCAGCCAGCAGCATATGCATCACTGTGTTCGGAACGAGCCTCTTTGCAGGGATGAGGAATCGGACCGTCTCCTGCCCGGTGCAGCTGGAAAACTCCACCTCCTCCTCTTCAACCAGGATGTTGGGAGTTCGCAAACACTCCACTCTTGCTGTCTGACGTGCGGCACGCATTGCCAGCACCTGCACAGCTGCGGCCGCCACCAGCATGAGCGCTCCCGAGAGGACGGCTGCAGGAACCTCCTCCAGAACCTGCAGCTGGTGCAGTACGGTTCCTACTCCACCCAGCAGCCATGGAATCAGAAACAGGATGACCTGGTTGACATAGATGTACAGTGGGGCGCAGTAGCCCAGTTTGAACCTAGCCCCTCCAAGCACAGTCTGGGGGAAGCGCTTCCAGAAGAACTCCTGCTTGTACTCATTGAGCAGGGGGACATCAGGGCCCATGCTGATCACCGTCTACCAGGGCACCTGGTCATCCCCACCAGCCAGTAACTGGCCTCTTAGGCATTCTCTGTGAAGAATAAGGCATGGGCACAAACATTAGGTATGCAACACCCAGCGGAAAAAAGGTGCATTAGATACGTGAGGAACAGGTGAATTGTCTTTGTCACAGTAACACTGCGCTGCCTGCCATTGGGAATCCGTGCACCTAGGTAAAGGTCCACCTGACGCGTTCAGGACTAGCAAACGTAACATCTACGTTTAGGTGTGATCGGAACATATTAGTAACTAACCAAGTAGGAGATCCCAACAGCCTCGCGCGTCTCTAGGGACGGACGTCAACAAAAACAAGTCGCTACGCTTTACTTAACTACCTATATAGTGGTTAGAGACTTTTTGGGCATTTTACAAGAAAAAAAAAAAGTATAAAGACGCCTAGAATACAGAAAGACGGCATTGCAATAACCGACTACGTGGTAAATGTGACCAGATTCATGAAGTGATGGAAGTTGTTCGTGGACGTTGGAGAAGTTAATTAGCGGTACAGCGTTACGTCTAACAAGTGCACTGCCAAAATGCGTTCATGTTACTGGAACATTTTTCACAGGGTTAGTACGCACAATTAAATTGTTAACACTAAAAATAGTATATACGTTCAAAAACTAATAAAATGGTAACTTGCTAGCTTGACTAGCGATCTACTCGGGTTCTGCAAGGTACTTACTGTAGTTTTCAACACAAACATCAGATTCGAAAGGCAACCAAAAATACGCATATTTCACTTGGTTAATTTTTATCTTCTTTAACAGGGTCCTCTGTGAGACTTAAATCTGAACATGCTGCAGAGTTACAACGGCTCCACAGCCCCAGCCTACTGTACGTCAGCGCTTCTTCGCCGTACTTTAGAGCTGCTATTTATCCACGCTCCCCAAACTGGAACTGCGCGCGCACTCCGCTCAGTTCGGCCCACGGGTACGCGCCCGTACAACCGTTATCTCAAACATTTTAACGTGTGCGCGCTTTAAACGTGAACATTCAGCGCGGTTATTTTTGGGGCAAATTATGACCAGCCTTCTTTCCACTTCTTACTTTTTCAGTATGTTTTTAAGTTGTGGAATCGTTTTTGGTTGTGAAGGTTGGCCATCAGAGGGAGGGAGCCGGCGGGTTTCGAACCCAACCATCCACTACCAATTTTACGGAAACCTACGGACAATATTATTATCCTCTTAGTTTCAGAAATATACACCCATAGTGCTATCATATCCTTGAAGGTTTTTCAAACAAGTAGTAGTGGTCTAACTGATCTTTCACTTAAAAATAAATAAATAAATTTAATTTATTTTAAAAAACCACTGAGAATCCTGTGTCCACACAGCATGTAATCACCACTCCTTTCCCCCAGTTTTAAATTACTGAAACAGAAGGACAACACATATTCCCCCATTTTAAAACTTTGGCAAATACACATACATAGCTTTGGTTATAGTCCTTATAGTTTAGTTGTAAAGGTTATAGTCCTTTACTATAACCAGGGGGGGGGGTCATAATGTGGCCAATTAACAGTGTGTTTGTTCACAAAGGGCCGTTATGGTGGACATGTAAGGTACTTGTGTTTATGGGAATATGCTGTTAAAGACGGGTGTATCACAATTAATGCTTGATGACAGTTTTGTTTCTTTTTTGTCTCTACTAATTCATAAATCCTTTTATTTAAACCTTGCCATCCTGTGGCTCTGGCCTTCTTTGTAGCAGGAATATATGGTGAACTGTGATGACAGAAGCAGGGAGACCTGTTTGCAGAGTGAAAGCAGATGGTTTATTCGATCAGGGCAAAGGTTAGCAGAACACAATTTAAGAACCGATGTAAAGTTTTCAAAGGTAGATGGTCAGGTTGCTCTAGGGGTCAAACAGGGACAAAGACACAACCAAGGGGAGAGATGCATAAGGTGCAGTCAGGTCTTGAAGGCCTCTAGGAAGGTCGGTGAGGGAAAAGTTCAAGGAAACACCAGACAAGGCCCTCTATACATTCCAAAAGCTTCATCAGATGAATCAACAATACTTCACATCGTTGATCTGGGAAGGTGAGTATTTAACTGAAGGGAGGAGATTGAAAGCAGGTGAGAACGATGATTCAATTAACATTCTTTGGATGTTTGTGCTATGTGCCTGCTGCATGTGACATTGACAAACATAATTTTTCATTTTTAAACACAAGGTACACCTTAAATGTCTCGTGACACTGTGCCATTTTCTGTCAAAAATACCTTTAATACTTGCTGTAATGAAACATCAACAGGTTTAAGTACAACATAAAAACTCACTTTTCCAACATATAAGTGATTTATTATTCCACCTGAATGTAAATAAAAATGACTAATGGTAACAGACAAACAAAAGATAATCTTTTCGTATACACTATAGAAGAAATTAGTTTTTTAGACACATAAAATTCATTTGTATAATTTATTAGCATTGCTGTCATTTGTGTAGTTCAGTAAATTTCATTGTGCAGACTCCAGTGTGAAATACTTATTCATAAGGCAAGAGTTAGACACAAAGTGCCTACCAAAAGCTAGTCAAACACCAGATTTATCCGAGTCTTATGTTTTAGTCATTATGCAGATGAAAAGAATGAATCCTCTGTTATGAATTATGAGCTTCCAATACATTTAAACATAGAATGGATTCTTGGACATTCAGTATTGAATAAGTTAATGCCGAAAACTAAATTAAGTACATACCAAATGTCAAATACCAAAGTCAAATATGATAATCGTATTTCATGCTCAGACCAACAATTTTTAACTATTTATAGTTAGTAAAAATTATTAATCTATGACGTTAACAACAGTATTGTACTTGGAAATTGATTGCTACCAATTTAATATTAAAGTCAATATGGCAGAGTTGACTAAACATTATTTTTAATGTAGTCTCAAGGCAAGGTAAAAATTACATGGCACACATGTATTATTATAGGATTTTGAAAGACTGCAGGTCACTTGAGGGTGGTTGGTCTGGTAGGGTACAGCCTCCATGCAACAGGGATGTAATCTACAGTACCGTCAGTGTTGTAGATTAGTCTGCAATTACCAAGAGGTCTGCTGTTGAATGCTCCAAAACTGACCTCTAGGTTTTTTCCCCATCCTGGATGTCAGTCACTGCAGACCAGCTGGTAAACAAACTTCAGGAAGGACTCTGGCATTTATTTTAACATTTTAAACTTTATTATTTAATATATTTGAAACAGGAGCCATATTGTTTCCAGCACAACAAAGCCACTGCCATGGATTGGCTGCTTACAGGCTACAGTATAGTGTGGAGTTAAAAGACTGTGCAGAACAACAATGCACAGAACAATATCCGTCTTTTCAATTTGTCTTAAGTATTTTTATAAATCACTCTTTCTCAGAACCCATCAATAGGCACGCACACACACATACACAGGCATACACAAACAACTGCTGGAACCACAGACCAATAAAAACAGATTTTCATCCCAGCTTTCATAACCCTCTAGCATCTGGTGCTGTCAGTTACTGAGAGTTTTGTTGGACAGCTGCTGGGTTGTGTATTTGGGACATCTTTACCGTGGTGGCCTGTGAGGAAGGGTCGTCCACCACGTGCTGGCTTTACGTTGGATTGGTGCACTGAGCTAGTAATGTGGCTGGCCTGGGACAATGCCAGCTAGGCTATTCTGTCCAGTTTGGTCACTGGAGGTTAAGTCCAGTGTGTAATCTCCATGTTATCACCATTATTTCCCATATTTTGCATTTTTGCTGCATGTACACTTGCCAGCTGGGAGCAGATTACTGCTAGAAGCCACCAAAGGTTATCTGTTTGTTAGCCAGATGTTTTCCAGGGCTGCTAAACCAAAAGGTAACCATAGCTGAATCCTAGGGCATCGATACCATGAGCAAGACTGCTCTCGTTGTCATGACAATTCTGGAATTTTTTAAAGGTTACACAGACATAGCCAGTTGTGCATGAAAAGTGCTGACAGGAAAGTAGCTGTCAAGGTCCACTTTTCTGCTTTGTGACATATAAAACAATATAAAATTGAGGACGGCAGTGTCTTAAGAAATATTAAATCAAGGCAGTTCATAAACCACAATTATCACAACTGTCACAAGTCATGACTCATATAATGTTGTTACAACACCGTTTCCTGTCCACACTCTTAAATAAATGACAGGGAGTATTAGTCTGCTGAAATGGCGAATTCAAAAAGAGCATTATCACTTAATCTGATGAGGATTATGCTTTCATCCAAGTGTTTTATGAAACCCAGATACATCTTCAGTAAAACATTTCATGGCAGAAGTGCAAATAGAATTACAGAGAAAACAACAAATAAAATTACTTGAGAAGTCTAAGATTAGCCCTATGTGTGCTCTCGTCCAGTAGGTCAAACAGGATGATATCAGTGTGCTTTTGTCACTCGACACAATATTTGAATGTAAATTTAAAAGACAAGGAAAGATGGTGAAACCCTGGCTGCTGCCTTGCAATTGAATAACAGCACATATGACACAGTGGTGTCATGATCAAGTGTACACACAATACTGCCTCTTAAATTGTCCTGTCTCATCTCAGGCCATTTTTACAAGCGGTCTGCTCCTGGCTGTTACTCCTGTCCTCTACAGTGCCTCAAGCACACAAATTCACCCGCATTACTACCAGTCTTCTAACACACTTCTGGGTATCTTCTGCATGCAGTTTAATGTTTGACGGAAGAGAGCGATTTTTCCTCCAGCTACCCGTATCGCTGCGTATATGTGTGTTGAGTTCTGAGTTGTGGGGAAGCCTGGGCAGCTAAAATATCAACAAGCAGTAGAAGATCTGGATCAGAAGGAGATTAAGGCTCAGCCAGCTCATTCTGACTAGTACACTATGGGAATTAGGCACGTGAACACACAAAATGTTACACTAATAACCTTTGGACATGTTGGTCCATATTGCATCTTGTAATCCTGTGGTAGGATTCAGGTTCATGGGGAATACCTTGAGTTTTGTAGCATGACACGAATACATTTTATGTAGTTTTTCTCCTCCTAATCTCCAAACATGTTGATTTTATAAAGTACTTAAAAAATTATGCTCAGAACATATGGACACTATATGTACGTGTGGTTTTGCTGCTGGGTGGGTTTCCAGACAACAAAATGGGCTCTTGCTGAAGCCTGGAGTTTCGGAGCCCACAACCGAAGCTGAGGGGTGTAGTACTTTACATTCAGGCGGACTTCAGTGTTCATGGTGTTCGTATCATCGGTCTTGAGGCTCCTGAAGTTCAGGCCTCAGTTTTATTGTTTATGGTTTCACTCTTTTGGACTTGGCTGTCCTTGTGTTGGGTCTCGTGGTCTGCAGCGAGTTTGTCTTCAGATGCCCAGGCTTCATTTTACTCGGCTTCAGTGTCGGCTCCTCCACAGGGAGCCTTCTGTTCTGTCTTCTCCTGCAGGCTGTTTGCACTGTGGAGTGTTGATGGTACCTAGCTGAACAATAAGCGGACACTTCCATAGCCAGCCGCAACACCACCCCTCACCACTGAATACCACCTTGATTTATTGTCTGTCAACAAAAATTAAACACAAAGTACATTATATAAGACGGTTGTGGAAATGGCTATATTTTATTTATGGAGAGGACGTTGCTGTTTCACATTCAGTAGCTACAATGGTGAGACTCTTAAAATGCCTACGGCCAGCATTTCATTTCAATTAACACTCCTCTAAGTGAAACACATTCACAGATGGCATTTTTCTGTTTATTGTACTTCATTCAAGGGTGCTGTTGTGTTTTCTGAACTGCATCAAATCAGCTTGAGAAATAATGACCATTAAAGCACTGCCCTTTGCTTCTGCTGTCCGTAACCGTTTTGTGTTCTTCGAGGTCGTTCTTGTGGATAAAGATGTTCGTTATTGGCCTCTCCACAATCCACCGTTCCTACTCTGGCAGTTTCCAGGCCTGACTCCATTCGGGCAGAACACAAGCATTTAGGGGGAAAAAAGTGCATTTGATTCACGGCTGCTTTGTATGCCATCTCAATGCTCTCCTTGGGTTAAGTGACCTCTTTAACTAAGAAGGAAGTATGTGTGGAATAAGTCCTGGACTGGAGAGTCTGTTTTTTCCTGCCTTGCTCTCCGTCTCTTTTTCACTCCGTCTGCTTCATTTCGCCCTCCGCTTCCTAGAATACAGAAAGCGGGAGAATTACAGCAAAAATGATGACCATAACAATACAAAGATAACAGGTTTTTCAGTGGTCATTATCGCAGCATTTCTGTCTCTTTGTGTTCCCTGAATTGTGTCTCTGCTCAAAGGCTCTAATGCTCACTAAAGACTTCATGCCTTTGGAAAATAAGTCAAATTTTAAAAATGACACGTAGCCACCAAGGTAAAGAATCGTTCCACTTCACGAGTACTCAACAAAAGCAGACCTATCATGACAATAATTTACAACATTCATAGATTTTCGTCGTCCACCAAACAGATTAGCCATGCACTAAAAATTTAAATCTGTCTTGTATTCATCTAACATAATATGTAATTATAACACTGCACGCTGTACAAGTTGCTTGCAGGTTAATATCAGACAAAAGGCAATAGTAACAGGAAGCAAAAAACACTCAGTACTCAGTATTTGATTAATTAATGGTATGCCACTCCTCCATATGCTACCACCCAAATGGATACCACAGAAAACATGACTCACCCAGAAATTATGCATAGGCCTGGGTAACAACATAAAACCCCACCAACAAGCAATATGAGTCCAGTGGACCAACAGTAAATGACAGTGGAATGGTGGGGGAGGGTAACTCAAACACCATCAGAGTGAAAGCAAGCCTTAACATGTAATGATCAACCTAGAATAGATACTGAAATATCTCTCTCCTTGCTCTCTCTCGCCCTCTCTCCCCTTCTCTCTTCAAGCCAGGCATTATGTACTGCAGATGAAAACATAACCTGTCACATTCCATCCCATTAAACCAGCTATGAACCATGTGCTGCACTCACTGCAAGAGAGAAAGAGAGAGAGAGTAGTTTCCCATGGTACCATGAATTATTCATGCGCTATATGCAAATCCTATGTAAAATGGAAAATGGCCCGGTGACCAATGAACAGACACGTGTGCAAACATGGTACATGGAAGATGGTACTTGCCTGAGTGTACACAGCGCACTCAAACACACTCCTCTTTTTATTGGACTGTCCATCAAGATGAATTGGCCCCTTTCTGCTACTCATTCAGATTAAGGTTGCGTCATTAAGCCCCAGACTGTATCCGTGTTCCTGTTTAGTGATCCTCATCAGTAGCCATTTGCAGTAATGCAACGGAACATTTGCACACTCACTGACTGTCCTTAATAAGTGTGGGATTTAAGACAAATTAAGATCACACATTAAAAGGTCTTTGAAAGAAGTCCACAGAAATGCAGACATTTGACTACTGCTTTTTTGGTTTGAGGGCTAAAAAGATCACACATGCACCAGAATGATCCAGGAAATCAGACTGACTCAATACAGAATATGTGGTTTGCGTCCCAAAATGGATTAATTGGATCTCTGGCCTTAGCTTTTACACCATTCCTTTAGGATATGAGGGATTGACAGCGTACTGTTTCCACCTGGTGGTGAAGTGCTGATACTGCATGTACAATGAAAAGCCTCATTGTGAGGAAAAGAACCTGTGTGTTGTGGTGTTGTGATTGTTACAATTTACTACATATTAAAAAAACTGTTTGTTAGCAAATGTCAGTACAGTGAAACCCAAATTTCTCAGTATTGTTGGTGAGCTATCACTGAAGTTGTCTCAAAAATCTGTGCTAATTGCCACCTCAGAATATCTGCACTACAGAGAAGATGACATGGAAGGACATTTGGAGGGACAAAACGAAAGAAACCAAAACTCCTCTCAGTGGATCTAACCTTCTCTCTTCCTGTTGTCCACTAACTGCCCATACAATAGAAGAACTTTGCTGTTAGTATTGAGATTGTAAACAAACTGTTCTCCCTTGGAATCTGACTGCTGCTCTGACTGTATGGGTAGATTATGCTCCTGGGAGAGGTGCGCTAAAGCGGGATTATCCACAATCCGTGCCGCTGCTGTACCCAGCAGCATCTGGGATGTGTTTTTAAAATCGTCACATTACCCACATCTGATAAAGAGCATACTTTTTTCTCTAAGCTTTGCGGTTGCACATCCATCACAGACTAGGCTTTGTGACAGATCTAATTTGGCACATGGTCCATTCAGATGTGTGGACTGTTCTGTTAGCTAAGCCACACACAAAATGCTCTTAATATGTTAAAGCTTTTTTTTTTTTTTTTAAATAAGAGTTTTCTAAGGAGGGTTGAAGAGTCTGGATCCTTTAATGTCTTCATTCAAACATTACTATAATTCAGTAGAAATGTCAAGGCTACAGAATTGAGACCTCACAGCCAGACTGTGTATTCAGCTCTAGAGACTGGATTCAGTTTGACTGTCTCTCCCTGCTCTTCCAGTTCTGACGAAACAGTGGGTCTGCTAAATGGGCGGCCTGGGAGCACTGTGGAGCATTGTGGCTCTGGAACCTATGATCAGAGGTAATAATAAGAACCACAGACACAAATCCCATCTGTAGCGAGGGGGCAGAGCCTGTCTCACCAGCCATCTTGTTGTGGGGCGCTCGGCTTTGGGATGAGTCCTCTGTGGCCACTGGTGAGCAGGATGCCTTGCAGCTGGGAAATGGGCAGATCAGACTGCTTGCTGTGGGAGTGTGAGGGCGGCACCCCGGCACTGTGTCTCTGCTTCCTGCCTGCAAGCAGGAAATAAGGTATCAGGGTCAAAACACACCTGTATGTGCCACTGATGCACAGTGACGTGGTTTTATCTTTGCCATGTACTGAGTTACAGGAGTCCATCACTGCTGTCTGCAATTCATTGCCACTACTCTAAATAAACTCAATATTTGTTTCTTATGTCTTATGTCTAGCATGACAACCCCTGGGAGCGGTTTCTAAACCCTTTCTTCAGTGAAAACAGTAAATTTATTGCTGATTGGAGTCTCTCTTTATATATTATTACAGTACTAATAACCTGCACTGGTACAAACATGCCAGTGGAAATGTCTGGCAGGACTGACATTTGGCTGAGTTGTGTAGCGACATGTCCTCCACTTGGCAGGCCAGTAGGATGTCAGGGTTTAGGAGGTGCTGCAGGACTCCCCCACAGGGAGGTGCCATGCGGGACACTGCCGGAAGCAGACCAGGCACGCTCGTATCCAAGACAACGGTCCCAGGGACACCACACTGCTGGGAAAACAAAGATACTTGGCACTTAGCATTATTAGTAGGTTAGTCAAACTAACCTACTTATAATATAAAAGCGTCATTATAAGAGTACAGTTCACTGATTCCTCATGTGCATTTCAGTTTTTCATGCGCCACAGAACAGCCCTGAAACATGATCCCTTTCATGTTTCTTATCTGACTATGGAGTTTTTTGTGCTCTTACTGGCAATAACAGACAGAAGAGCAATCAGATTCAGATTCTAACATTCAGATATTTTAGTGGCCTTCTGCCTTCCCTGCATTCAAACACGCAATAATGCAGCCAGCGGAAGTGAGTAGTAACTCTGCCACCTTGTGCTGCCTAACCTCTCACTTCTGTGGTGGAAAGGTGACATGGCAGCAAATGCCCATGTGATGAAATCCAGCCTTCCTTACCTGTCTATAGATATGCAGATGTGTAACTGCAAGGATGGTGTGCCACATGTCACATAAACATCTATACAGCTAAAAATATGCAACACAGAAGACATGCTAAATGCAGTGTGCTGCACTGGTGGCAGAGGCACGTGAAACTGCACGAGGGAATTCTGGAAAATTACAGAGGGTTGTGCAGGTGATCAAGGTCCCCCCAGGTTCAAGTCAGCACAAACAGCACTAGTTCAAAATAAAGACCAGTGGAATGTGAAGACATAATATATCAGAATTTGAAAAAAATACAGAAAGAAAGAATGTACTATTGCTGAGTGCATCGGAAAGAATGATTTTAACTTGTACTTAATCTAATTCTATTGAGGCTGGAATTGAAAATGTATTAAATGGTGATGTAAAGAGATGGGTGTAAGATAATTTTAGCTCCTGATACTATGTTCATTATTTATAAACATTTTTTTAATTATCAAATATATTTGCATCATGGACAGCTGTGCAGGTACATGCAGCGATGAGAAATGCATAGTGCCTCACCTGAGCGTCACTGAATAGCATTTCTGTCTGTGCCCTTTCTTCCGCCGTGATGGCAAGGCCATCCAGCACCCGCAGCCTGGTCAGACGCAGCACCATGGCAGGTCGATACTGGCTCCTCCGGGTCACCTGGACAAGACACACATTATAGCTGAAAAAGCTCACAGACACTCTTTTCAAGTCAAGAACATGTGGCCTCATGGTCATGGTCAAGCCTGCCGACATGAAACCTGTTAAACCTTGAACAGGAGCCTCTTGTAAAAAACATCCAGCAGATTTCATGGTGTGAATAAAACAGAAAGACTGTTGAAAACATTATATTCTTCTTGTAGTTCTTGTAATTATTGGGCGGGTGGGTGAGCGTGTAAGTACTTGTTCCCTGTGATGGGTTGGCACCTCATCCAGGGTGTGGCCTGGGCTTCTTAGGCTCCAGGCGTCCCTATGACTCTGTGTTGTACCAATATATATGGATATATAGACAATGCTGCTGCCCCTGCTGGCAGTGACATGGGGTGCATGGTCTTCTTGGATTTGCTGTGGTTATGTAGACAGGAAACTGACAGAAGTTTTACAGGCCTGTCAGAGACTAGGCCAGACAGGGCAGGGCAATCTAAGCCCCAGATGAGGTTGGCCAGTGTGATCACTGCAGACAGAGGCTGCTTTGGTTGGCTTGGACAAGGAGTGGGATTTGCTGGTATGATCTCATGCAGCTGACGCAAGTGCTGGCAGGCACCGGCTGGGCATCTGTTGTCCTGCACCATGCAGCTGCACTGACCCAGCCCCCCGAGAAGCACAGTCCACAGCAGTAGTGTTTGAGGACGATAACGGCCTGATCAGGTTAGCCTAAGTGGCACAGCGTGTAGCTTGATGTGAGTGCTGCTAACCCAGGCCTTGATGGCTTCAGGTTGAACACCTAGTGTCCAAGTAATACTCACAGGGTTCCCATAGAGGGACAGCTCTGCCAGAGAGGGTAGCTCCTCCAGCTTCTCAGTCTCAGACAGGTCCTGGAGACAGACAGGCAGACAGGCGGACAGGTGAAACAACATGCTTCTGTCTCCCAGTTTGTGTCTCCAGCCCCCTAATCAGTGTGTGTTCATCCATTAAAGAGTCAGAACATTTGGCTTGCAGTGGGGGCTAAAACAGCAGATCCCACGTGTGACCTCTCTACCCAGCGACCCCAGCCTGTGAATCACCCCCCCCCCCCCTTTGACCAGGGGCGTTTTGTAATGTAAGCCATGATTGCTGGTATCTGCTGTCTAATTAAAAACGAACAAAACTGTGACAAGTAACAATCATGGCATAAGGTGACACATAGATGGAGGTTTGATTGCCTGTGTCTTGATTTTTCATTTTCTTTAATGTCTTTGTATGTAGCGCTCTGACCTTCAATCAACGCAAATTTTCCATACTGCTGATGTAGTCGAGCAACCTTTGCTCAAGGCAGAACCTTTCACCATGGTAACCAGACATCATTATTGTACATATGCATGGTGAGATAATTTCATCAGAAGCAGAAACAAATCAGCCAAAGGCAGTGTATCAGTCCATGCTTTCTGGAAGGTCTCGTTTAGGTATTCTGGTCTGGTGAAACTACAGTAGTTAACTCAGTTCTAATTTTCAAGTTAAGAAAGATAAAATTTATTGCTATATTTTAAAATACACTGCTATACACATACTTGGTGCCTGATGCAGTAAATAACACCTGAAAAAAAATGAAAAGTATAGACAACGCTTAAAAGTTACGTAGAACACTCTTTTAGTGTGCAATACTCTACAACTTTTGTAAGTAACCGAACCTTTAGTATCCTTATGGATGTTTTTATTAACTGTGTACGGTCAGTCTTGTGATTAAAAATGACTACACAGATCAGGTGGATGGTGTGATCAGGGCTGAGTTTGAGTCTGTGAAGCCTGCGCAGCTGCTTGCCTGCAGCTTGTTCATGTCCAGGAAGAGTCTGCGCAGCTGCGCCAGCGGCTGCAAATGGCTGAGCTCACGCAGTCGGTTCTCAGCCATGTGTAGCTCCAGCAGGGCTGGCAGTCCGCTGAAGGAGGTCTCCGCCAGGGTCCGGATGCGGTTCCGACTCAGCACCAGCTCCCGCAGTCGCTTGAGCCCCTCCAGGCCCTCCACACGGCTGAGCTCATTGCCTGGGTAAAAAGCGTGTCACGTACACACAGAATCACGCGTGTGTACGTGCAGCCACTCGTGCACACCCGTGTACACCTGTCTAAAAGAGGAGGGCTGAACATTCATTTTCTTACATATTTCAGACCACATCCCTGAGGAGTCTTTTCTTTAGTCTCTCTTTTGTTGAGGTTTCAGGGTTTGACATCATTCACAGTGTACAAATTGGCTCCATTGGCTTCACTACTGGCTTCCTTGGCCATCGTGCATGGGTCAGCCTAGCTAGACAGCCAGAACACACGGTCAGTGTGACCCGTGTAACTGAACATGTGGCTAAGCCTGAACGATCCACCTGAACACAATGGCTAACCTAAATGAACTGCCTGCACACATGGCTCAGTGTAACCAATCTCACTAAACACATGGGTCAGCAAGATGAGCTCATATGTCAGTAACTCTGAAGGTGAGAGCCACCCAGAGCTTGGCTTTGCAGGCTGGAGAAGGCTGGTTACCTTGGAGAAATAGAGCCTTAAGGCCAGCGAGCCTGTTGAGCTGCAGGCCTGCCAGGCTGGAGATACCATTATAGCCCAGATGCAGAACTTCCAGGCTTTCCATAAGTGGCTCCAGGTGCTCAGCATGGCCCGGCTCTCTGGCCAGGAGGGAGAGAGAGTGGGATTCATACTTTGATTGGCTCCGAGCTGGGTTGTTACTGGTCAACAACTCCTGGTTCATCATACTGATGTGCTCACCGTAGTATGCAGAATCATAATATCACTGAGTAAACGTTGACCTTTTAAAGCACAAAGCAGATATGGCACTACGCTGCCTCACAGTGGATGAAAGGTGGAAGTGCACTTCTCTACACTAGCACATCAATACATGGCAAGAAAATAAGATGCATATCTTACACTATGCAGGAAAGTGCAGATATACTATGTTAAATTTTGACATCATGTTATAGCAGAAAGAGATTTCCATTAATTTATTTATGGATTTTTTTGTGGTTTTGTGTATAGTCTTCTATAAAGTATGTTCATCTTTGCATTTCATCATGATATATTTTTCTCCCAATCAGTCAGTTGTTGAACAGACGCAGGCCCAGTACCTGTTGCCTCTAGACGAGGGCTGCTGCCCGTAGCCACTGGAGCTGACCTTGTGGTACAAAGTCTGCCGGCTGCTCAGCTGGGAAGGGCTTTTGTGCTGGGGAAGGATGGACTCGATGTGGTTATGGTCCAGCAACAGCACCTGCAGTCATGGAGGGAGCTGCGTTATGGGTGTAGCTAACCTGGGAAATGTCAATCACATACACACATAAAACAGCAAGTGCCCGCCCCCTTATAGTGCATGTGCCAGCAGAATTGACAGGTTGGCTGACGAATCACACACCTTGACATTGGGCAGGTAGATGAGGCCACTGAAGGAAGTGAGGTTGTTATGCTCCAGGTTGACTCTACACAAGCCTTGGAACAGGTCAGCTGGAGCCAGGTCCACTATCCTGAGAGGAAAAAAAACTGTAGTAATGTCCCCTTTTCTTCCCTCTGATCCTTTACATATGCAGAACACTATATTGTCAGAACTTTGGCAGAATAACAGCGTAAAGGGAGGGAATATTCAATAAACTTTGCCATTAAGTGTAATACTATTGGAATAGTGACAGGTTGCATCTGCATGTCTGGTGTGTAAGGAGGCTGAAAGCTGCTATGTTGAGTACCTGATAGAGGAGCTCTGCAGGTTCAGCTCAGTGATCTGGGAGTACTGGGAATGACCTAGCTTCTCAGCCACCATGTCAAGGGTCAGGCGTCCCCCAAACACGTCCTTGGCATTCTCACTCTCCAGCGCTTCCTTCAGAACATAGACACCCATCCTCAGTTTCAGTCCGTCCCTTTTCCTGCTATGGTGTTTAACAGGACTGCACAAATGGCCAAGGGCTACTTCCATGTGCTGTCATGAGTATGAGCCATGATGGAGTGTATGTATTAGCACTGTAGTTAAAAAGTAGCTCTCACCACCGCCTGGCCATCCAAAGCTTTGAGTGAAGGCAGGTGGAATACAATGTAAAGCCTGTAGTTCTCCTGTTTGGCCACTAGAGGATTTCCATAGAGGTCAAGTATCACCAGGTTTCCTAAGGCCTGAAATAAGACCCATTACAATGAACACCCACAGCAGAAATCCCCTAAACATTCACTTCATCAATACATAACTATGTTCACCAGACCACTTACATCATCAGCAATAGTAAAAGAAATTAAATTTTTAAAATTACAAAATTTTCAAATGATCCAAAACAGACTTTAGGTATTCACTGTAGACTGCGACCTTGAGGTAGCTGATGTCCCGGGATTTGGTGATGACGTTTTGGCCTATGTAGAGCTCTGACAGGGACTGTGTCCACTGCAGTCCGTTAAGGGACTTGATGCTGTTGTTCTCCACAGACAGGAAGTGCAGATTGGGGAGTTTGGCCAGTCCTCCAGCATCCAGGCAGGTGAGCTGATTCCTGTTCAGACTGAGCCGTGTCAGTCGACGTAGCTTTGATAATCCTAGAACAAGACAGGTTTCCGTGCCAGTCAGGTACACCTGCATAACCTGTGTACCTACACATTGAAGCAAATAAATTATGGAGCACGGAACTGACTTCACTCATAATTAATATATCTCCGATTGACTTATACACATTCGCATATCAGTTATCCGTATTCTTCTGCACCGTGATCGCAGTGTATAGCAAACTATTTGCAGAGGCACAACAGGCTGAGGGTTTTTACTAAAAGGTACAGCGATGTTGCCCCCAGCTGGGGTCTGAAGCAGCACCACCCCCCTCTGGGTGTCTAGGCAGCTGACCGTCTAGCCTGGAGATGCAGTTCCCATCCAAGGTCAGCTCCTCTAGCTGCTGACAGGCCTCCAGGCCCTCCACTCTGCTGACTCTGTTGTCACTGAAGGAGGCCCAACGCAAGTTGACCAGGTGCTCCAGATCGGTCAGTCGAGAGAGCCCCTGACTGTCCAAGTTGAGGGCTGTAATCTGAATAAACATAGTGGAAAACATCTTTTCTGACCTAGAACCATATCTGTTAGTTACAAGTCAGTGTTCTTATCTACCAGTCATAAGTATTCTGACAAAGTTTAAGCTGAAGTAAATTTCGCCTCTGTCTTGGTCCTCTTTGGCAGCACCTTGATGAATATGTTTCTTGATAATACCTGTCTCCACCTATTACAGCCCTTATTGTGACACAGGGCAAACTCAGCTGTAGTGTCTACCTTTGAGAGCCATCCTGGTTCTGGCTCACTACTGAGGTCCCAGGGGTTTGGGCTGAGCTGGGTCAGCAGGTGGGCTGTTGAGAGAAAGCTCAGGTGCCGAGGTCTCTCTGTGTCTGTCCGGGAATGGGCCAGGATGGAGGCCTGCGTATAAAGGAGCACACAAAGTCACTGATCAGCACAGCAAATATGTGTGTGTGTGTGTGTGTGTGTGTGTGTGTGAAATATAGGTTGGTGCTGTCCAACCTTGTTGATCTGAGACACTGGTGTAATTTCCATAGCCTCCTCTGCTTCATCTTTGGTCACTAGCTCATTGTTCAGATGTGTAAGAGTCCTCAGCAGACTTATCACTGTCCCCCATACGTCTCCGGCCTGCAGCACAAGCAAATAGTTAGGGGTCAAGCATCTGGTGTAACGACACTGCTACGAGTTGAATGTCTCTCCAACTCTCACCTGCCTCCAGGGGTTATGGCTCACGTCCAGGCGGAGCAGGCAAGGGGCATGTTTGCGCAGTATGGACACCTCCTTCCTGACCCAGGTGAGTTGGTTCCACCGCAGGTCCAGGTGCTTCAGCTGAATCAGTTTGCGCAGGCCCTCTAGGGTCACAATGCGGTTGTGGCTCGCGTCGACCACTTCCAGGTTTCGCTGAAAACCCATCGCCAGAAGGAAATCACTAAGAAGTCTCTGAATTCATTGGGATCCTTAATAAACCACATGCAGCTGTTGTCCACAGCCAACCCTAAAGACCATACATCAACAGCCCCACAACAACGTTAGGGAGGACAATCAGCCCCCCTGTAACAAGTGTGGCAATTCAGACGCAAGCACTCCCTAACAATAAACCCACAAAATAAAACACAACATCTACAAATTTACAGCTCCGTCTCAGCTGAACCTGATTGTGATCACCTGAATATTACTTACATTTGTCATCATGCTCTGCATGCGACTTCTGCCTGTCTCTTAGGAATATTGTTACACCAAGCTGAAGATAACGTAGCATGTACAGCGTGTCATAGCAGGTATGCCATGATGCCCGTGTGCGAGACATCATGACATATGGATAACATTACACTGCACATGAGGTGTCACCGTGACACTGATGTGAGATGGTGTGCCATGTGTTACTCGAAGTATCTCGTGTGAGATGTGGTTACCATGTGTGAAATGTCATCCAGATGTGTGAGCTCGTTAAAGCTGACATTGAGTTGCCTTAGAGCTGTCAGCCGAGAGATCTCCTTCAGCACGATCAGACTGTTGTGCTGGAGGTTCAGCACCTGATGAGAAAGGATGGTTCATGAGAACAAACTACATCAGTGATTACTGGGTGATTGACAACAAGATCTGTTCATCGTACGAAGGCCAGTGCCTCAATGAGTAGAACATCAGGCTGGGATGCAGAAGCCTCCTGGTTCAAATCCCACCCCCTAATGCCAAATGCATCCCTGAGCAAAACACTCAATGCTAACTCCCTGCTGAAGAACAGCTGCCCACTGGGAATGGGTTAAATGCAGAGAACCAGTTTGGTTGTAACATCCATCCATCCATTATCTTAACCGCTTATTCCTGGCGAGGGTCGTGGGGAAGCCTGGAGCCTATCCCAGAGCACATAGGGTGCAGGGCAGGGGACACCCAGGGCAGGGTGCCAACCCACCACAGGGCACATGGTTGTAACATGTATGTGTTAATTTGTAAATTGCTTTGGACAAAGGCATCTGCTAAATAAATAAATAAATGTGAACTACCACAGTATTTTTTTTTTTTTTTTTTTTTTTTTAAAATCAACCTAATCAGAGACTGAGATTCTCCAGGATATACTCAGCTGTACTCATAGGTGAAACATGCAGAAAAGCTAAAAGCTGTAATAATTAAGAAGAAAAAATTAGAGCCCTGGAGTTCTGAAAGCTGCGGAAACATAAAAGGTCACATACTTCACCTATTCCAAACAGTACTTTACATCATGTCTCACACAAAGAGGTTCCAGCCAGCAGAATGAGTTATATAATCAGGGCCTGAATGAATATCCATTTGATACACGTTTATGGAATGTACATTATTGCTAGGTCTTTGGTGTGGGCAGAATCATTAAAAAGGTGTTACGAGCTGAAAGCAAACCCTTAAGACCCCCAGTCTTACTTACGGTGATCTGGCTCAGCACATTGGCCTGGGCCACGGCCAGAATTGTCTTCTCATCCAGGCTCAGTATCTTTGGCTGGGGCTGGAGCATGGGCTCCATGTCGAGGACCTCCTGGTCCATTTCGATGGCACGCTGGAAAAGGGTGGAGTCCTGACCCTGCTCAGACTCACTGAGCTCTGGGAGCAAAGTCCAGGATCTTTCCTGGGCAGAGGTGACAGCAATCAAAAGGATGAAAGATGCTGAGCAGAACTAACGGGAGTTCAGCATTTCCCATCAATGTCGGGAAGGAGGCCAAGTCAGGTAACCCCTGCTACCTTGCCACTACTCACCTGGGGGATGTACTCAAAATCAATAAAGTACTCTGGGAGGACCAGTTCATGATCAAACACGAACCACTTGGTCTGCTGGAGATCACACTGACAGCCACCATGGGACTTGGAGCAATATCTGTCTTCTGCATCTCGCACAATAAGGTGGACATTGGGTTAAAAAACACCACAGACAAACCTTATTCTCCACATGCACAAAGTGATGTGTACAAAGAGATGTTGGGGGGGAATGTTACCTGGCACCTCACCTCCAGGACAAGTGCCTGCAGTAATGATTTGGTACACAGAGTGGGCCTTGGGGTATCTGTCAGGTTCCACGGGCTCTCCCTCTTTGACTGGGACACTGCGTCCCAGGAAGGCATTAGCAACAATAATCCGACCTAGAACACAGAGACATCCAGGGAGTTACCTTTGATTGTAAACACACACACGCTCCAGGGTATAAACTAAACAGCAGAAGGGAACACACCATGCCAGAAAGCTAGGGGGCGCACTCCCTGACTCCTCCCACTCCTGCCTTTCATCTGAATCTGCTCCAGTCTGGGTCTGTCACTCATGCTTAGGCTGTTAGACAGTGGAACTGCTCCGTCTCTCCCTAAAGCCTGCAGAGGTAGGAACGTGAATGTATGTACACACACACACACACACACACACACACACACACACACACACACACACACACACACACACACACACACA
>JABJVR010004824.1:0-14252 GCA_025773905.1 Chitala chitala | reverse complement strand
GGATTATTCCAAGTACTTTTATATAGATAGCTCAAAATAAGTCCTCCTTTGCTCCTGGTGCTGAAGCCGATCTCATATTCCCACATACACTGAAAGCATGCAGAGCAACTTGATGTAACCATTTACTCTTCTCACACCCTCAGTTCAGACAGAAGCACATTACTCATATCACTACATTTTGAATCTCTCAGTCTCTCTTTAGCTAGCACTCTCTCTCAAACACACACACACACACACACACACAGTTCAACACAGTCCACATAGCCTGTGTGTTTGCATTATACAAACAGTATGCTTCCCTCTCTATCTCTGTCATACTCACATGACTGGCAGATGAGTACTTTGTACATACAAACTCTCACCCTGCATGTGTTAGGCGGTGCTGCCAGCCCATAATGATTCAGACACATGAGCCACACCAGTACAGCCAGGCATTGTTAGGACTCATCTCCTCACATTACCACTGTTTTCAAATAAAGCTCTCTCAACAACTGGGCACAATGGCCTGTGGATTTGACTGTGGTTACCATGGAAATGCCTTGAGCGGGACACAGCTACAGTAGGGTGTGGCTTACCTAGCACTGAAGGACAGCTTGAGTCCTGGTGCCACAATTTACAAACGGAGTGTAGACTCTCCACTGCTGTGTATCAGCTCATTGGAGGATTCTGATGCCTGTAGATCCATGTTTCTGGTCAAGCTTATTTCCTGAAGAGCATCCTCCACAGGACTGCATCAAGAATGTCTCTTGAGATGAAAAATTATTGATTTTTTACTGATAGTTGTTATTGTTGTAACTTATAATGAAGAAAACAGTAGATCAAAGGGGTCAGAATATAATACCAAGTCAATGAAAATAGTAAGTTTGATCAGGCAGATGTAGAACAGACGTCGAGCCCAAGACTTTGTATTAAGCACATTTGTTTGAGTGGGGTGGATATATTCATCAGTGCCTCTGCTGGGTGGGTGAAGTTACATCCCTTAGCGTGACCCCAGGTGCATGAGAAACATTCTTCAGCAAACACATCAGTCCTTCTCAAATGTCTTTTAACCCCAACAAGTCTTAGTACAGCTTCAGCAGAATAGCGTGTCCTCCTGTTACCTGAAAGAACCTGGATAGGGTAACAGTTGTGGATGTGCATCTGCTATTCCATTCCCCCCATGGCTTTTCGGTAACAGTTTGCTCTGATCACACCAGTGAAACGTGTAGCAGCAGGATGTCAGGGAGTTCTGTTACAAGCTCAGCAAAACCTGCATGCAAACCTATTCTTCTGTTGTTTGCTGTTGGACACTAGTTTAAAAGTCAAGGCCTTTAAGAGAGAACCATAAAAACACAACTATAAAACCTAAGTGATACAAATGCTTGGAAGGCTTTATACAGAACTCACAAAACCAGAAGGAAATCATTTTTTTGGCTGTGATATGGAGAAGCTGAAAAAAGTTGAGAGGTAAACTTTAGGACATGGCAAGTGTGCACGACCTGCTCCAATCCGCCTTTACCTGCCAGACAGCGACAGCAGGTGGGCCACAAACTCAACCTTTTGCCACGTTCATGTCTAAACAAATGGTGAGGACAGGATGTCCCAGTCATGTCCACACTTAGCAAGTACTGCTGAGAAAAAGGCCTTGTTTAACTTGGGGCATGTTAACAAAGAGCCATAAAAACAGTGACATGATTGCTTATGATAGCTTGTGAAAATGGATTTTGTGGTGTAATGAAACAGAGCTGTGCTGTTTAGCTGTGAATGTGCTAAATTTGCAGATATGTCCCAGAACAGCTTTCTATTTCTGAGGGACTGCAGGTATTTTCTCAGCTAAAATTGTCTGCACCTGTTCAGTGTATCAGTTTTAATGTTATTTGTTAAATAATCACTTGAATGCAAGTTTTAATAAAGTATAAACAACATAAAACCAGTGTCAACTAAATAAACAGCACTATCTTTTCAATCAGCCAACACCATGTCAGTGTGCCAGTTGTAGTGTTATTTCATTAAATAATAATACTTCGGGATATAGTATTTCCTACTGCTCTGCCTCTGTTCTCACACTCTTTCTGATGCCAAACACTGATTCACCGTAATAAAATAGTGCTGTTACAACAGAACAGTTCTACATACCTTCCATTTTGAATTGAATTAAAAATAAAACTAAAAATTACACTGTCTTCA
Source organism: Chitala chitala (assembly GCA_025773905.1). Lineage (NCBI taxonomy): Eukaryota > Metazoa > Chordata > Actinopteri > Osteoglossiformes > Notopteridae > Chitala > Chitala chitala. The sequence goes on along the minus strand of JABJVR010004824.1, from coordinate 12,086 downwards.
CTTAAAAATTAAACATGCTGCCTGCACTCCAGGAGCAGAAATGCACTAGCCAATCACATCGCTGTGATGTGGTTGAGGGCGGAGTCGGGCCCATTGGACCCTCCTTCTGAGCACAGCCCTGATGAGCCCCACAACTTGTGCAGATGTGAACCTGGCAACAGACTCTGTAACATACACAGAAAAATGAGTGTGTTTGGAAAAGTGGTGGACAGTATAGGCTGAAACTCACAAACCTGAATAATCCTGATGTGTCAGGGAATGCACAGCAGACTAAAATATAAAGTATTACAGTGTGTGCTTATCACACTGCTGTGGAAACAAGGTTGTCCCACATCTTGGCAGTCAAGTGATTCTACTCTCAACAGTCAGAAGTCACGTGACCCCCATGTTCATCATCGGGCAGTCATCTGGCAGTCATCTGGCTACACTCAGTGATCACCAGCTACACTACGTAACACAAAACAGGCAGTGCACTAGAAGTACTTGTTTAAGTAAAACAATGACAACGGGACTTGATAAAAAATGGCTCAACAGCCCATGAAACAAAAAAGGCACTCCTGCTTTGTACCAACAGCCCTGTGCTCTGGAGTGTGAACCAGAGGGAGAGTAAAAAGCAACAGCGAGGTCACTGTTCTTCTATCGTCCAAAATGTCCTGGAGAGTGACGCACATTACCACCACCATCATGTGCATGTTCATAGGCACATTAACATTTAGTCCAGCCAACACTCTGCTTTACATAAGCAATGGTAAACCAGTAACTAGGGGCAAGTGCAGAGCCCAGCAAAGCTGATTGGCTGCTAGATCATGGCTGAAGAGCCCAGTGGAGCTGATAGGGTGTTGCTTTCCTGCTGCATTTCTCACATTGGCTGCTGCATGCCATTACATCACCGATAATACACCTGTATCCAGGGCAATTTGCATCATTCACAAATTGAAAAGTGCCCCAACAGACTAGAAGCTGACCTACCCTGATCAACAGAGCAACAAGGACAAAAACTGAGCTGCTGCCATTGATGTGTGTAAGACGTGTGTGTGATGGCGAAGTACACAAAGGGCTCTACTCTGGCTTCCCTTCGTGTGCAGCTTCTCTAAACCCTCCATTTCCTTAAAAGGAAAACGACAGTGACAAGCACCCACTCCACCCCCCCACTATACCCTGCGTCCCCCCACTTCTGATGCAACACAATGTAAGACTATGCAGTATTGCGCCACTGGTGCAAGCTACTCCCCAGAACCCAGATCACAAAATGTCAAATCAGAAAGGAAAGGAGAAACTCAAACACTGGTGTGTTGTAGTCTATCTCAGAATGTCTATCAGTGGGGCAGCCAACAGGCCCCATTGTAATGCACACACCATTTTGTGAGCTCTGTCAAAGAAAGCTCCTCAGATAGATGCCATTTCTGTGAATTTACTAATGAAGCACAGATTATATTAATTGCAGTTTGGATTAAGTAAATTTGAGGTGAGTTTCACTGATGTCAGGTTTCAAAAAGACTAAGTAGGGGTTAACATCAACTTTAGCTCACACAGAACTAAGATCATGTTCAAGTGAGACAGAACTGAAGTGGGGATGTGGAGCAGGTTCAGACTAGACAGGCTGAAATGGTGTTTACATCAGGTTCTGTATAGACAGGCTGAGATGGTGTTTACATCAGGTTCTGTATAGACAGGCTGAGATGGTGTTTACATCAGGTTCTGTATAGACAGGCTGAAATGGTGTTTACATCAGGTTCTGTATAGACAGGCTGAAATGGTGTTTACATCAGGTTCTGTATAGACAGGCTGAAATGGTGTTTACATTAGGTTCTGTATAGACAGGCTGAGATGGTGTTTACATCAGGTTCTGTATTGACAGGCTGAAATGGTGTTTACATCAGGTTCTGTATTGACAGGCTGAGATGGTGTTTACATCAGGTTCTGTATTGACAGGCTGAAATGGTGTTTACGTCAAGTTCGGTAAAGACAGACTGAAATGGTGCTTTCACCAGGTATAGATTATGTGGAGGTTAGAGTGAGGCTGGTATAGAGGTATCAGAGGCAGGCTAATTTTGCAGACTATGAAAGCACTACAATAAGAATCCCCTGGGAGTCAGGACAAGAGTCTGATTAGTCCCCCAAGTGAGGGACTCGTGCCTTTAGCTCAGCAGGCCAGTCCTCTTGTCTGGTAACTCTGAGTTGGCTATGAGATCACAAATTGGCCCTGTTACATGTGAATTTTTGAGGATTTCATAAAGAAAATTATATGCTGCTGTAACAGCTAAACGTCACAGCCAGATTCAGCTTTGTGTTGGTTTGTTCATCTTACAGCGCAGGGCTGAGAGGTGCCAATTAGAGGTTGGATCTCCCCCGACAACGGCACCAGCAGCAGAAGCTGCCTCACACTGGCGAGCTCTTGCAGGACTTACCCTCATAATCAGGGTGCACACGAGGAGCATGAACACCAAACTTGATCAGGATGGGGACATTGTAACCGTGGCGTAGCCACTCAACCACATGCAGAGGGGTGGGACCTGTCAGAGCGGGCCGCAGGCCATGTGGGTCGCCACTGTTCAAAGCAGGAAGTATGAAGTTACAGCGAAGGTTGGCTGTCCCCCCACACCTGGCACGAACCATAGCTTCTGTGTCCTGAAGGTAACTTGATATGTCTGTATGGGGGGTGAACAAACATAAAAATGACCACTTTCAATTCAGTCCGTTATGCTGCTGCTTGGAAGAAAGAAAAGAGAAGTACCAGCTCTGTCTGATCATCAGCAGGCTTCTGTTAATCTGATCATCAAACTTCTGTTAATCTGATCAGTAGGATCCTGTTAATCTGGTCATCAGACTCCTGTTAATCTTATCAGAAGGCTCCTGTTAATCTGACCAGCAGGCTCCTGTTAATCTGACCAGCAGGCTCACATTAATCTGATCAGCAGGCTCATGTTAATCTGGTCATCAAACTGCTGTTAATCTGATCAGTAGGTCCCTGTTAATATGGTCATCAAATTTCTGTTAATCTGATCAGTAGGATCCTGTTAATCTGGTCATCAGACTCCTGTTAATTTTATCAGAAAGCTCACGTTAATCTGGTCATCAGACTGCTGTTAATCTGATCAGAAGGCTCCTGTTAATCTGGTCAGTAGGCTCCTGTTAATATGATCAGGAGGCTCCTGTTAATCTGATAGGCAGGTTCCTGTTAATCTGACCAGCAGGCTCACATTAATCTGATAAGGAGTCTCACATTAATCTGATCAGAAGTCTCCTGTTAATCTGATCTGCAGGCTCCTGTTAATCTGATCAGCAGGCTCCTGTCTCTTCTTTTCTCCTTTTGGTCAATGTTACCTTTATAAATCTGAATAAACACAGTGTTTTTGGACACTTCCTGCATCAATTATTTAAAAATAATTGTTTGAAATAATGTTTTCATTTTCAAACATTTGATGTTAACAATAGGATATGATATGAATATGATTAGGCTACCCAGAACCATATATAGCATTGACCGCATAATTTTTTTCATGTTAAATGAATACTAATTATACTGTTATGTTTGAGTGCACATGAAACACAGGTAGAGAGGCTGATTATTTGGCTCACACAGTATTGGGGCAGGTTGATGGTTTGACACACAGCAAATGGGACAGGGTGATGGTTTAACTCACACAACAAAATTGTAGAATGATTTGACTGACAGTAACAGTACAGGGTGATGGTTTGACTCAGAGTAATGACACAGGGTGATGTGTTGACTTACACAACAGCAGGACAAGGTGATGGTGTTTGGCTCAGACAGTAATGGGACAGGGTAACATTTTCACACACAGTAAAAGAACAGGGTGACTGTTTGACTCACACAGCAGACAGCGTATAACAGCTAGAGTCTGCCAATCCTGCATCCTTCCTGCTGTCGTTCCCATTCACAGCCTCTCATGTGTCTCCAACTATGCATCCACCGTAGGGGAGGCGCTACCCTTTCTACCACCAACTGGAAGGTGCTGGCTGTCCCCACAGTATATACAACTGGTCCTCACCTGTAAGAACCAGAACAAGAACAAGTCCCACATATTCTGGTCAGTGCCAAAATTTCCATCCATCCATCCATCCATCCATCCATCCATCCACTGTAACTGCTTGCCCATCAAAACAATAATGTCAAAACACTGATATTCAATCACAACTTTCAGTTACAATTGTTTTTCTTAAAAAACCTCAGTTCACCCAGGTAATTGCCAGATAACACAATCAGAAAATTTAGGTAGGTCAATCAGCAACTAGTACAACAGAACAGTAAAATCAGGTTACTCAGCCAGACCCACAGAGTAGCAGCCTTTCTCTGATCGATAAGCCACCCCTTCACTCTGTGATGTATCACCTTAAATTCAATATCACAGAGCAGAAGCAGTGCTAACAGTGCTGCACAGTGAACATTTAACCTTTGAAGGTTGTTATCTGAGACATGGTATTCCTTTCAGATCCTTAAAGTGAGATTTGCATGTATATTTGACCTGATTACCTGTAGGATCAGCCTATAACCTCCCGATTTCTAACATCCTGTTTCTGTGAATTTTAAGATGTATTGGAATATTTTTCCGTAAATCCATATGATGAACTGTCACTGCAACAAAGTCTTTCAACCAGTCACCTAACAGGTGAGACACACAAGCCCCACACGCAACACGTGAATGCCTTACTCAACACACAAGCCCCTCACGCAACATGTGAATGCCTTACTGAACACATAAGCCCTTCACGCAACACGTGAATGGCTTACTCAACACACAAGCCCTTCACGCAACACGTAAATACCTGACTCAACACATAAGCCACTCACCCATCAACTAAACACCTCACTCAAGACATGAAATTCCACAGCTCCATGCATGTCCTATGTCTTTCTGCCAAACAAATTTTCTTATAGGTCTGTTCTGAACAATCAGACTGAACACAGTTTAGATGGAGTAACTCTTTACTGGAAAAAGACACTCTATCATCCAGAGTGCAAACTGGTCTGGATAACACCTTTTTAGCATACCTGAATAATGACTTTTTTCTTGTAAGCGATTGTACACATGAGCTAATGGCCTGCCAAGAAATAGCTGTTTGCTTCAATGAGTACCATTGGGCTCCACTCTGGCAGAAATCTCCAGGGGGAAAAGCACCTGCTATGGGCGGAGACTAGGAGCCAACCTCAGCAGGCCCCAGGACACAAAACACAGGTGTAAAGACATATAGGGTGGAGGGGAGGTGCAGAAACAGAGAAATTGTGGAGATCTCCCCTGGGATTAGGCCGAATTATCATAGCAAGGCCTGTAGGACTTCTGAAGCATGCAAGTTTATTCTGATGAACTGCTGAAAATATGTGATGATGCTGCGAGGTGAAGGTGGGTTACCTGGGACTGTGGCAACAAGGTAAACAAGCAAAAGGGACAGATTTGTATTCATAGACATATACATGCCCTAAAGGCTAGGTAGCTCTCAGCATGCAACATGTAGCAGACAGAAAAAAATGTAATCTTTTACAGGTACTCTGTAGGTCAAGTTTACAGAGGTTCATGCTATGGCTAACCTTAACCCTACACAAGCAGATACTGAGGCTGTTCTGGTTCAGAGGAGGTTTCTGCTGTAGCCCACACGAGCAGGTGGTAAGGCTGTTCTGGGTCTAGGGATGTTCCTGGTGTAGCCCACACAAGCAGGTGCTACAGCTGTTCTGAGTCTAGGGATGTTCTTGCTTTATATAAGACCCACCAATTCTACTTCTTAAACCGTTTCACACCTGCAACCAACATAACTACATTCAAGGTTTATGTTTCAGTGATGGAGTAAAATGGAATTATACAGCCTGTTTCCTGATGTAATTTGGATTTCAGTGACTGGCAGCTCACAAAACTGTGGTATGTGGTAGAGGGGGAACAGGGGACCATCTCATATTAATATGTTTTAAATTTGCACATCTGTGCATGGGAAGGTTCAAACTCAAATGTGTATTAGTGTTATCCTCGGTGCGCAGGTGTATTAAATATGCTGTCGGAGGCAAAACCACTGACAGGTCAGTGAAACACCCTGTTAGGTGCATAGTAATCCAAAATGGTTCCACATGTCCAGCTACTGCATATTCTGCTGTTTAGGCCCCATATCTACACTGCAATCAGAGCACCTTTACTGCCCCCTCCATGCAGATGTAACAGGAGCACCCTTGGTGGGGCTGAAACCCACACAGGCACAGCCCTCTCAGAGTTACCAGACATGAGGATTATCCCAGTTAGCTAAACACCTGAGTACCTTGACTGACAGACTAATCAGACTCTTGTTCTGACAATGGGTTTTTTTTTTTACCATAGCAGTATTTCTAACTCTGCTGCAGAGGTCAGCTGTAAAATAACCTGCAGTTTTTTTCAGGTAACTCCCACAATGAATGTATACAACTTTCCAACCTGAAGAACTGGTTCCAACATCCAGCTATATGGCTAGTGAGGCCAGAGGGAAAACTCGGCCATTCAGCAGTCTACACCAATACGTCTGTTCATAGAAGCAGTTAGGCAGGATGCTAACCCAAGAACAATGGTGTGGATTCACATGTCGTCTTCTGTTTTCAGTCCAACACATAAAGCCATCTCCCAGAGAATTTGACACAAACAGTAACTCTATGGCAGGGGTGCCCAATACGACGATCGCGATCAACTGGTAGATCGCAAATGTAGTGCGGGTAGATCGCATATAGCGTACGTGAAAGCATTTCTAATACAGGTAGATAGTTTTGACCTGGTCATTTTAAAAGTAGTTCGCAAGCCGAAAAAGTGTGGGCACCCCTGGTCTAGCCGATCATCCCCCTCCCTTTTCCCTTTTCACTGGGGGGCCCAAGTATCTTCAGACCAATCAGTGCAGAGGTCCCAGCGCAGCGGTCCCATCCTCACGCCCACATATTATAGCGCAAGGGTCCCATCTTCGTGCCCACACATTATAGCGGTTCCAGCGAAATCGGACTCTACATCAAATTCACCACCAGCACCTGTCCTCTAAAATCATTAATTTACATCAGGGGTACCCAATACGTCGATCGCAAACGTAGTGCGGGTAGCTTGCACGCCATAAATAATAATAATAAAAATAGAATATATTTTTAGCATTTTTAATACAGGTAGATCATTTTGAACTTGCCATTGTAAAAGTAGCTCGCAAGCCGAAAAAGTGTGGGCACCCCTGCTCTATGGAGTTATTGAGCACTTGGTCTCCACCTTGCTCAAGTGAATATTTCCATAATAAACTAAGTGCTATGGTTTAGTTACTTATTTCTATAAAAAGTTCATTTGCAATTGCATATGACCCATTTCTCCTGGTGTGACCTTACATGTAAGCAGAGTGACCTTGGAATGCTAGACAGTTGGCAGGTAGTTTTGCAAGATGGGTCCAGGCACTGTCTGAACTGAATTTGAGGGCTAGTGCATTCTGTGGGTGAAGACAGTGAACTTACCTCTTTTAACAGCTCCGGTGTATTCCTAAAGTACAATCTTAAGCATTTATCACTGAAAACATTACAGGAATCGGGATGCCTATACTTAAACAGTTTGGATTTTGTCTGAGACCTAAAGCAATTGTATAAGAAGGCAGAGACCATAAAATGAGAACAAAAGAAAACTGCCAACATTCTGGATAACGGGTGTGTACAAGGGTTTGTACAATAGTACTAAGAAGGGGTGACAAAGCAATTGAGATTACTATTAAAGCCTTGAACATTAGGATTTTATAGTAAATCACTAAATTTCAGCCACAGTTGCCCCTGTGTTACATTTGACGACAAGTCTTTGTTTGTGTATGACATAAAGAATATAGATATTTTACCGTCGCATTTGGAACCTTGAGTGCTTAACGTACTACACCAAAATACATAGTTATTTCATTTGATGATTAACAAGTTTAGTGAAATCTGGAGAAACCAGTTAACAACTCACAGAAGGAGCTTGGTAAACAAGGCACAGGGGTATCCACAGTACAAAGGCGCAGTATGACAAACCATCATGTTTACAAAGGGTGTGGGTGACCAAAGAAGCCTTCAAAAACAGACATGAAACAATGGATAAATCTCTGCAAGGCGTTCCCACTCTTCAGACCTCTGAAGTCTCTTCATCTGTATCAGTGTCCCACTATCCTACGTATCTCTGAAGCTTTTAATATTAGAGAGGAGACAGTTTCCCACAGGACCAGTCTACAGTCTTCGGAAAGGGACTATGGAAATGACTTCATGAAAGCATTTAAGGCAGAGGAGCCGAGAGCTCGTTTACAGCGAGACAAACTTTTGTTCTTTGTGAATAACAGTAACGCAAAAGAACACTATAAAACATTAAGCTATCTGATGTTGATTCGCATCGAAAACGACTCTTAACCACACATGACCAAATATAGTTTAATATAATCATATACGTTATTTAGTCATTTAACCAGTGCCTCAAAAAAGAAAAGAAAAACCCACCGATAAACAAATGATTCCATACACCTATACTACAACGGTAAAGGACACTTTCACGCAATTTGGTGTTAACATCCTGCTCTCAAACACAATTTTTTACAAACTGAAATTATTAAAATACCATTATATCATTACTGTCACTTAAATATGAACACAGTAATGTAAAACAGGCAGTCTGGACTATGGACAGCTTTTTGGTAACGAGTGGAATAATTATGTGGTTATAGATTAACAGGAGTCTGTTTTACCGCACCTTATTTAAAATAAAATATTACAATATCATGAACTGTAAATCTGAGTACTTACATTAAACTAATGACATTAAATTTGTTCATCTTATTCCACACGTGTTACCTTTATAAATATAACTTTATATGTAATTACACGTGCATGGCAGAAATATATATATATATATATAAATGTCTGCGTGAAGCTGCACATTCACATTACCGTGAGAATAACGGACTGAGCGTCCCGCAGCCCAGATCACCCCGCAGCCCAGATCACCCCGAAGCCCAGATCACCCCGAAGCCCAGATCACCCCGCACAACCGCGTTAAACTACGGGCTTTCACACGCACCGCACACCATGTGTTTCAGTTCGGAAAGACGGATTTCACAAAATAAAAAATAAGTATACATTACAGCGTTTGACAATACATACAGTGAGCCCCAAACTGTTTTAAACTACATTTAATAGCAAATCCCTATGAATTGTAGTTTAAAGGGAAATTACTTACGTTCAAAGTGAAGCGGCGAGCAGTAAACAGGCTTCGGGGAGAGCGTGAGAAATGACACCCCGCACAGAGCTGTCCTGTGCGCGGAAAATGTCATGTGCAGCTGAAAGGATGTTCCCGAGGAAATGTTTTTGGGAGCCGATCCGACATAAACCTCAAATGCCTTTATAGTGCAGTCTGTGACTTTTGAACTCACTCTGCTGTACCCTAATTTTCACCATAAAACCGAGGGCTTTCGCGAGTGATGCTCTTTCGGCTGTCCCTACTTCTCCGTCGTCATCGTTTCCGCCTTGCAGCAGTGCACTCTTATCACAGTATTACCTGTTGACCAACAAGGCGCGCACACGCGTAGGCAAACGCGCGCACACACTAGGTCAAGTACTGCTAACGAGCAGTCCTCAGCATGCGCTGTATTTACTATGTAAAAAATAACCGTGTGTTGACATTCTGATATTAAAGTAAAATGTATTCAAGCTAAAAAAAAAAAATTAACTAGTATTACATCAGTGTACCGTTAACTAAAATTCCATATAATTTTTGCATTACCTAGTATTTGAATATTCTGTGTTATACTCGTTTTATTGCGAAATTCACTTGTACAATAACATGCATCATTTAATTATATTTAGGGATAATAATACGTGGTAATTGAATTGTATGACGTAAATTTAATGGATATTAGTCACCGAGTCTAAAAAATACTGGTTTGTCAGGCTTTTTTAAAATTTCCGATGTAATATGAGGAAAAAGCTGTGGAACTTGCATTTGAAATATGTGATTTTATATATCTCCATTTTAACTTTATATTAAGTCATCCACAAAACATTAATATACAAAATGATGACACACGTTTCAAAAAGGTGCCCATAGTAGTTAAAACATGGTGCTTGCTGTATCTCCACGTAGCCGTGTATAAAACCCAAGGTCACTACAGAACGCCCTTATTTTCATTATGGGGACCGGTGTTGCTGGTCAACAGATCCCCGACGTCCTTATAGCCAGTTCAGAGGAGCGTGTTGATTCTCACGCCCAGACCCGGAGTTTTACAAATCTGTGCCATTTATCTCGCCCTTCCAATCTCCCATGTAGAGAACATAAACAGTCTTTCAGAACATATCATCTCACAGGTGTGTAAACCGCAGCACACATCATCTCACAGGTGTGTAAACCGCAGATAACCCCGAACCTCTCAGATGCGCAGACTGAAGTCCGCGCTCTTTACCCTCACTTGACTACCACTTTTAATTGTTAGTAAGAGTGAATACCCATTAACTCAAATGATACAAATCAAAACGTCTTTATTATTTCATCGCAAGAAAATAGCGGAGATACGACACAGTAGATCAGAGTGTAACATGCTATTCTTATTGTCCTCCTGGACTAACAGTAGCTTGTCAGTCTGCTCTTACATGTGCAGCCAGTACCGCATTGATATCTACACCCCATTTTCTTTCGAGGCCTGAAAATGCATTAAACCAAAACAAATGTTCTGGTGCAACCTTAACCGGCAATACAGCATTACTTTCTTCACAATAAACTCGTACAGATCTGGCGCTTAATACAGTAAAGTACAATTAAATTATGTATTTTCCTCATGTACCATACGATAGGCGAATATTAAACTTGAGATGTTTTATATAAACTATATATAAGACACGTGAAGAACACATTCAGTTTAATGCAATTACGAATATAATTAACTGAAAAGTATTTGCATTATAAATCTGAGAGTTTCCTTTAATTGTAAAGGATGCCGTATTCCTTAAAAATACAAATAGGACATCAGGATAAATATTTACCCCAAACACTTTCACATGCAAGGCACATAAATGCATTTCTTAAATATCCTATTTATAAGGCAACTAGCGTTAACTGCATCACTACTTATCCTACCTTCTTGTTAAAATAATTTAATATAATATTAAAAAATAATAAATGCTTTGTTTCAAAGGCACTTTGGGCGGTGATGTTAAATTGCAGTCACTCTTTTAAAAAATGTATTTGACGAGTATGGTGGCTATGCCACTGTGATCGAGTGTAATGCCTCGGCTGTTCTAGGCTCCAGACTCAGATCATTAGAGTGTATATACCCTTTTCAACTGACCTAGTTATCAAAAAGTATTTAACACGAATTTCACCCTATCCTTCAGCATTTCAATAATACCATAACACTACAGACTCGCTGTATAGTAAGCCTATGAAAACACAACGCAACACACACACACACAGTCACGAAAACGTGATATTGGTGCTTGTTAGTTTCATCTGCTTGATACAGAAGAGACGGTTCGCGGGAGGATGCGAGTAAAACCCAGATGTTCGGTGAGTGACAAAGGCTGATGAAAGACAAGGCTGGCTCTGATTGGCTCAGTCGTCCACCTCGGGTTTCTGATTGGCTCAGTAGTCCACCTCGGGTTTCTGATTGGCTCAGTCGTCCAGCTCAGGTATGTCGTCATAGGAGTAACCACGGTAGCCCTTGGATGCATAGTAGGCGATCCGTAGGTGATAGAAGCCAGGAAGGAAGACGAGGATTCCGATAACGAGAACCGGCACAGTGCGATCGGGGTGCTGTAATTACAGAGCACGGGGACCCCAGGGTTAGCTGGTGCAAATTACATTGGTGCCATTACCAACTTCCTTTGCTTTTACTGCTGCAAGTCGTTCTTTTTTGTTTACAAACGTCATAGGTATACTGTTTTAAGAATATAAATGTGAATACAAATTTATGTATTTTTAAAATTAACTTTAAAATAATTTCAGAATTTTATACCGTTTTCTAGATGTATTGCTAATCTTCTTCCTCTTTGGGCTACTCCCTCTAGGGGGCGCTACAGCGGATCATCCTTTTCCATACCAACCTGTTCTCTGCAGCTTCCTCTGTCACCCCAACCTCTCTCATGTCCTCCC